>MU675828.1:0-19815 GCA_026770625.1 Nicotiana glauca
TAGTGTTAACGAGATTGGGCAAAACAGAAACTGAAATCAGTTATGAAAGCTTTTGGAGCCCAATGGACTGGAATTTGTAATTTTGGATTGGACTTTAAATAGCCTAATGTGCATTGGTACATTGATGTTTAATTAGTTCAAATTCTAGGCCCAATAAAATGTGATGGCCTGGATCCGCAAACGGTAATAAGAATTGTTAGAAAGATATTAATAGCTATTAAGGGAAAAACAAGTAATAGAGAACTTATTACAATATAGGTTGACTTTTAAAATTTAATGAGATGAATCCCGTCATAAAATAGACAAACGGGGTCGTCAAATAACAACTACAATAATTTAGATATCGGAATGATCGTTTAGCTAATTCCGCGATTTTTCCCAAAGAAATAGACGCCGTTAGGCACAATTTTAATATACATTCTCATAAACGGGTGCACAGTTATGTGACCCAAATCTCACTCCCAACGAAGTCGAAATGTATCCAAAGCCCCAGGCGTACTGGTACGGTGTGGTTAAAGAATGCATTTTCATGACGTTGTAATTCTTTAAAAATAAAAATCGGAACATTAATATACATGGTTAACAACATGCAACTGGAATCAGATAAAATCAAATTCAACTATTGAGCGACCGTGCTAGAACCACGGAATTCGGGAGTGCCTAATACCTTCTCCTGGGTTAACAGAATTCCTTATCCGGATTTCTAGTTCGCAGACTGTAACAGAGTCAAACTTTCCTNGACCCGTTCCGATTGTCCTTAAATTGGAAAAAACTTTTTTATACCCTTCCGGGGGTGTAACGTGAAAAAGGAGGTGTGACAAGGCCTTGAGCGTGATGTGAGGAGGCTTTCAGGCCTCGAGTGTATTGTGAAGAGGCTTTCAGGCTAGGCTTTCAGGCCTCGAGTTTATTGTGAGGAGGCTTTCAAGCCACGAGTGTTATTTGAGGAGGCTTTCATGCCTCGAGTGTGATGTGAGAAGGCTTTTAGGCCTTATGTTGATATAGCGCTTGGGCCGTAAGGGGCCCCTCCGGAGTCTGCACACCCACAGTGAGCGCGGGTACCCATGTGATATGATACTGAGCCCGAGGGGCTGATACTGTTCTGAGTGACTGTTGCTGAGCCCGAGGGGCTGATACTATTCTGAGCGATCGATATTGGGCCCAAGTGGCAAATTTCTACTCACTATTTACTTGTTGTTTTACCTAATTTACCGGATTTTAAAAGGAGATTTCATTTGATTATGTACTGTTCTACTGTTTTATTGCTTTTACTGCCTGATATAGAATTGCTTTGTGCATTTATGTGTTTTCATGCCTTCGGTTATTATTTATTATTATTACTCACCGGGTCGGAGTACTCACATTACTCCCAACACCATGTGTGCAGATACAGGCATAGAGGAGTCTGCACCTGAGCGCTGATTCTTTCCAGTCCAGGTAGCAAGTCAGAGTGACGAGGTAGCTGTTGACGTCCGCAACCCCTTGTCTCCCCTATTTTTATATCGTTTGAGTTCCTTCAGGCTATTGTATCAGATTTTATATTCTGTAGACTCATTACAGCTCTGTAGTAGTTCATGATTTGTGACACCTCGATTTGGGCTGTGTCGGGTTGGTTTCCTTATGATTATCGTTGTTTTCCGCATTCGTGAATGTTTAATACACGTTTTGGCTTTATAAATGTTAAGTAACTATTAGAGGAAGTGTTTGTGTTTATTCTGGTTGGCCTTGTCTTCACGAGAGGCGCCATCATGGCCGGGTTTGGGAGTTGGGCCGTGACAAGTTGGTATTAGAGCCTAGGTTACTAGGTCTCGCGAGTCATGACCTGGTTTAGTAGAGTCTCGCGGATCGGTATGGAGACGTCTGTACTTATCTTCTAGAGGCTACATAACCTTTAGGAAAACTTCACATACTTGAAACTCTATCGTGCGAACTTGTTGATCCGAGTACTAAACTTCTCTTTGTTCTATTCTCTCACAGATGGTGAGGACACGAGCTACCGGACGTGACGACCAACCACCAGCACCACCCACTGAGGCCACCAGAGGTCGTGGACACGGTTGTGGCAGAGATAGAGTAGCAGGGGCAGTACCTGTAGATCCTCCAGTTGCCCCAGCTCAGGACCAGGCTCCAGCAGCACCAGTTCAGGCACCAGTTGTGCCCATTATGATTCTGGGTCTTTAGGAGACCTTGGCTCAGATCTTGATAGTTTGCACGGGCCTGGCTCAGGTGGTTTCAGCCACCACAGCAGCAACAGCTACTTCACAGGCCGGAGGAGGCAATCAGACCCTCGCTGCTCGCACTCTTGAGCAGGTAGTGCAGGGATTACAGACTCTAGAGGCACCCCAAGCTCAGCCAGTTGTTCCAGTACAGGAGTTCAGGGTTCCAGTTATGCTCAAGGACGAGCAGCGTCATCTCCAGAGGTTTGGTAGACTCCAGCCTCCGATATTCAGTGGTGCTGAGGGTGAGGATGCCCAGGGTTTTCTTGACAGGTGTCAGTATATGCTCCGTACAGCGGGGATCCTTGAGTCCAGCAGTGTGGCTTTTACTACTTTTCAGTTTACTGGGGCTGCCTTCACTTGGTGGGAGGCGTATGAGAGGCGTAGGCCGGCTGATGTAGCGCCTTTGACTTGGTAAGAGTTCTCCACTCTCTTCTTGGAGAAGTATGTACCGTAGTCCTGCAGAGAGGAGCTGCGCAGGCAGTTTGAGTGGCTACAGCAGGGAGATATGACTGTCTCTCAGTACGAGATAAGGTTTTCAGAGTTAGCTCGTTATGCCGTCTGGATGGTTCCATCGGATCGTGAGCGGATCAGGAGATTTGTGGATGGCCTTAACTACCACCTCCGTGTTCTTATTACTAGAGAGAGAGTACTGGGTGTTTCATTCGAAGAGGTAGTTGATATAGCTCGAGAGATTGAGGCGGTTCACCGTCAGGATCGAGAGGAGAGGGAGGCCAAGAGGCCTCGAGGTTCTGGCAGTTACAGTGGCGCTCCTTCGAGGGCCAGTTCCAGTAGGGTAGGGGTCGTTCTTTTAGGCCTTCTCAGTCGGCCCGTTCTGAGTATCGTGGAGCATCTTCAAGTCGTGGTTATCATGGTTCTCAGCAGAGTCAGCCTTCACTCAGTGCTCTTCCAGCATAGAGTTCATCTCGAGCCCCATCTGTTCAGGGTTCTTCTAGGCTGAGTACGTCAGCCAGTCACTCCAGCACGAGGGTTTCCCTTCAGTCCCATTCTCCAGCACCCGGGAGTTGTTATGAGTGCGGGAGTTTAGGCATATGTGGAGGTAGTGTTCTCGTCGTGCTACTAGCTCATCTCAGTAGAGGGGCCAACCCTCGTCTTCTGGTCCAGTTTCTTCAGCACCCGCCCCGCCAGCTAGGGGTGAGGGTCAAGTAGCCAAGGGTCGCCCCAGAGACGCAGGTCGATCGGGTGGTGGTCAGGCTCGCTTTTACGCTCTTCAAGGTAGGACAGATGCTATTGCTTTGGATGCTGTTATTACATGTATTATTTCAATATGCCACAGATATGCCTCAGTCTTATTTGATCCCAGTTCCACCTATTCCTATGTGTCCTCATAATTTTCTTATCATTTGGGTACGACCCGAGGGTATCTTGCTTTACATGTTCATGTATCTACCCCGGTGGGCGATACTATTGTTGTAGACCATGTATATCGGTTGTGTTTGGTGACTATTGGGGTCTGGAGACCCGAGTTTATCTACTGCTATTGAGCATGTTGGATTTTGATGTTATTTTAGGCGTGGACTGGCTATCTCCGTGTCATGCTATTCTAGAATATCATGATAAGACAGTCACTCTGGCTATACCGGGTGTACCGAAGATCGAGTGGCGTGGTGTGACTGACTATGTTCCCAGCAGGGTGATTTCATTCTTAAAGGCCCAACATATGGTTGGGAAGGGTTGCCTTTCATATTTGGAATTTGTGAGAGATATTGGAGCCGAGACTCCTAGCATTGATTCTGTCCCCGTTGTGAGGGAGTTTCCCGATGTGTTTCCTGCAGAACTACCAGGCATGCCTCTGGATAGGGATATTGATTTTGGTATTGACCTGGTGCCGGGCACTCAGCCCATTTCCATCCTGCCATATCGTATGGCACCAGCGGAGCTGAAAGAATTGAAGGATCAGCTTCAGGAACTCCTAGATAAGGGGTTCATTCGGCCTAGTGTGTCACCGTGGGGTGCACCGGTTCTATTTGTGAAGAAGAAGGATGGCACCATGAGAATGTGCATTGACTACAGGCAATTGAACAAAGTAATAGTGAAGAACAAGTATCCCCTGCCTCGCATTGATGATTTATTTGACCAGCTTCAGGGAGCGAGGGTGTTCTCCAAGATTGATCTCCGTTCGGGCTATCACCAGTTGAAGATCAGGGATTCAGATATTATGAAGACTGCTTTCAGGAATAAATATGGGCACTATGATTTTCTTGTCATGTCTTTCGGACCGACTAATGCCCCAACAACGTTCATGCATTTGATGAACAGTGTATTTAAGCCTTATCTGGATTCGTTCGTTATTGTTTTTATTGATGATATTCTGGTGTACCCGGGTAGCCAGGAGGAGCACGCACATTGCGAGTTGTATTGTAGAGATTGAGAGAGGAGAAGCTTTATGCAAAGTTCTCCAAGTGCGAGTTTTGGCTCAGCTCAATAGCTTTCTTGGGACACGTGGTGTCCAGCGAGGGTATTCAGGTCGACCCAAAGAAGATAGAGGCGGTTCAGAGTTGTCCTAGACTGACCTCAGCCACAAATATTCGTAGTTTCCTTGGGTTGTCAGGTTATTATCGCCGGTTTTTTCAGGGATTTTCCTCTATTGCATCTCTCTTGACCAAGTTGACTCAGAAGGGCGCTCCATTTGTATGGTCGAACGAGTGCGAGGAGAGCTTTCAGAAGCTCAAGACAGCTTTGACCACGACTCCAGTGTTGGTTTTCCCATCAGCTTCAGGTTCTTACACTGTATATTGTGACGCTTCTAGAGTTAGGATCCGATGTGTATTGATGAAGGAGAGTAGGGTTATTACATATGCTTCTCGTCAGTTGAAGCCCCATGAGAAGAACTACCTTGTACATGATTTGGAGTTGGCTGCTATAGTTCATGCTTTGAATATCTGGAGGCACTAATTGTATGGTGTATCTTGTAAGGTATTTACCGATCATCGTAGTCTTCAGTATTTGTTCAAGCAAAAGGACCTTAATTTGAGGCAGCGGAGGTGGCTAGAGTTGCTTAAGGACTATGATATTACCATTCTGTATCACCCGAGGAAGGCCAACATAGTGGCCGATGCTTTGAGCCGAAAGGCAGTTAGTATGGGGAGCTTGGCATACATTCCGGTTGGGGAGAGGCCCTTTGCAGTTGATGTTCAGGCCTTGGCCAATCGGTTGGTGAGACTAGATATTTCAGAGCCCAGTCGGGTGTTGGCTTGTGTGGTTTCTCGGTCTTCCTTATATGATCGCATCAGAGAGTGTCAATATGATGATCCACATTTTCTTGTCCTTAAGGATAGGGTTCAATATGATGATGCCAGAGACGTGATCATTGGTGATGATGGTGTGTTGAGGATACAAGGCCGGATTTGTGTGCCCAATGTGGATGGGCTTCGGGAGTTGATATTGGAGGAGGCCCACAGCTCGCGGTATTCCATTCATCCGGGTGCCGCGAAGATGTATCAGGATTTGAGGCAACACTATTGGTGGAGGAAGATGAAAAAGGATATTATAGGTTTTGTGGCTCGGTGTCTCAACTGTCAGCAGGTAAAATATGAGCATCAGAGGACGAGTGGTATACTTCAGCGGATGATTATTCCAGAGTGGAAGTGGGAGAGGATTACTATGGATTTTGTGAGTAATCTCCCTCGTACTTTGAAGAAGTTTGATTCGATTTGGGTGATTGTGGATCGGCTGACCAAGTCCGCACACTTCATTCTGGTATGTACTACCTATTATTCGGAGTGGCTGGCAGGGATCTTTATCCAGGAGATTGTTCGATTGCATGGTGTTCTGGTGTCTATTATCTCAGATAGAGGTACTCAATTTACTTCTCAGTTCTGGAGGATATTTCAGCGGGAGTTGGGTACGCAGGTAGAGTTGAGCATAACATTTCATCCTCAGACGGACGGGCAATCCGATCGTACTATTCAGATATTGGAGGACATGTTGCGTGCTTGTGCTATTAATTTTGGAGGTTGGTGGGATGCGTTTTTGCCGCTTGTAGAGTTTGCCTACAATAACAACTATCAGTCGAGCATCCATATGGCTCCATATGAGGCGTTATATGGGAGGAGGTGTAGATCTCCAGTGGGATGGTTCGAGCTTGGCGAGGCTAGGCTATTGGGGACAAAGTTGGTTTAGGATGCCTTAGATAAGGTGAAGCTGATTCAGGAGAGGCTTCGTACAGTACAGTCGCGTCAGAAGAGTTATGCGGACCGGAAGGTTCGGGATGTGTCTTATATGGTTGGTGAGAAGGTCTTACTGAATGTTTCGCCCATGAAGAGTGTCATGCGATTTGGGAAGAAGGGGAAGCTGAGTCCGCAGTTTATTGGACCTTTTGAGGTACTTAGGAGGATTGGGGAGGTAGCTTATGAGCTTGCCTTGCCACCCAGCTTGTCAGGCGTGCATCCGGTATTTCATGTATCTATGCTCCGGAAGTTTGTTGGGGACCCGTCTCATGTATTGGATTTCAGCGCTATTCAGTTGGATGATGATTTGACCTATAATGTGGAGCCAGTGGCTATTTTGGGTCGTTAGGTTCGAAAATTGAGATCAAAGGATATAGCTTCGGTGAAAGTGTAGTGGAGAGGTCGGCCCGTGGAGGAGGCTACTTCGGAGACCGAGCGGGAGATGCAGAGCAGATATCCTCACATGTTTGAGGCTTCAGGTATGTTTCTTGACCCGCTCGAGGATGAGCGTTTATTTTAGTTGGGGAGGATGTGACGACCCGGCCCGTCATCACGTGAGTTACCACCCCGTTTACCTCATTTTCTGCTTCCTTATGTTTTATTATAGGAGTCTTGGGTGAATGAGTTGAATTGGATTGGTTTTAGATGGAAATGAGACACTTAGTCTCTTTAAGGAAAACTTGTTTTGAAAAAGTCAACTGGATGTTGACTTATGAGTTAGAGGGCTCGGATATGATTTCCAGTGATTTGGTTAGCTTCGGGGGATGATTTTTGACTTAGGAGTATGATCGGAATTGATTTTGGAGGTCCGGTGTAGAATTAGGCTTGAATTGGCGAAGTTACTATTTTGGCGAATTCCGGTTGATAGGTGAGATTTTGATCCGAGGGTCGAAATGGTTTTCCGAGAGTTGTTGTAGCTTCGTTAGGTGATTTGGGATGCGTGTGAAAATTTTCAGGTCATTCGGAGGTGTTTTGGTTGGGTTTTTGATCAAATGCGTAATTCGGAAGTTTTAGAAGAACTTAGGCTTGAATCCGATGTAATTTGATGGTTTTGGTGTTGTTTGTGGTGTTTTAATGATTGGAGCTAGTTTGAATGATGTTTTAGGATGGGTTGGCACTTTTGGTTGAGGTCCCGGGGGCCTCGGAGTGATTTCGGATGGCCATCGGGATGAATTTTGGACTTATGAGATTGCTGGTGCATCTGGTTTCTGGTATTTCCGCATCTGCGGAAAAGGAACCGCAGATGCAGTTGTGCAGGTGCGAAAGGGAGAGTCGCAGAAGCGAAAGGTGGCCATGGAATTTTCCACAGAAGCGGACAAGGATCTGCAGAAGCGGTGTCCGCAGATGCGGATAGCTGACCGCAGAAGCGGTCGTGGACTTAGTGAAGATCCGCAGAAGCGGAGGTATAATCGCAGAAGCGGTAGTTGCAAATGAGGTAAGGAAACCGCAGATGCGAAAATGACTGTTCAGAGAAGGGGTTTTAAAACTCATTTTGTTCCGCGAGCTAAGGTTTATTTCCACCACTTTTGATCGACCTTGAGAGCTTTTGTACGAAAATTGAAGGGGATTTTGACTAGGTGTGATTGGAGGTGAGTTCTATGACTTAAATACTTGATTTAATGGTAGAATTAACATAGAAATTTGTGGAAATTCATCAAAAGGGGGTAAAGCTAGGGCTTGGAAAGTTGGTATTTCAAAATGGGATTTGAATGGTTATTTGGGCTCGGATTTGGGAGTTTTTGGTATGTATAGACTTGTGGGGAGATGACGAATCCGATGATGTTAATTTTTTGATTTTTTGAGAAGTGGGCCCGAGGCTCGGGTTTTGTAAATTTTGTGAATTTTGATATTTTTCGAGTCTTTTTGATTGGGTTATGTTCCCTTAGCCTATTGTAACGTATTCGTTGTGGTTTTGACCATATTCGACGCGCGAGGAGGTCGATTTGCGAGGCAAGGGCATAACAAGCTTGGAGTTTGGCGAGCTTGAGGTGAGTAATGATAGTAAATGATATCCTGAGGGTTTAAAACACCGAATTTGCACAACGTAGTGCTATATTGAGGTGAAACACGCGCTTAATGGCGAGCGCGGGGTTGTTTACTACTGGGGTATTATGATTTGGTCCGTCCCGTTTGATATTTTACTATGTATTTGACTAAGCTGATTTGTTTATTATCGTGATTTTAAATGTGAATATGGGCTTTATATCAGGCCAGATGTGTTCATCTCAGCAATACACTCCTTATGGAAGAGTATTCAGGGTGTTATTTCATCGTCAATTATTTCAGGTAATGATATATTGCACCTTGTGAGTTGTGAGATGGCTTGGTGAATTATTTATGTGTTGAGGTTCCGCGTAGAGGTGATGTTATATGAGAGAAATGGCTCTTGAGATTCAGATCGTATATCGCACCTCAGTTGTGCTTGAGTTTGTAGCTTACAACGCTATATGTCTCCCCAGGGATGGTATTATGCACTTAGCGTGCTTATGACCGATATTCGGCATTTGGTTGTAATGAGCAATCTAGATCGGTGTGTAACTCCCTACGTGAATTTTATGTGTGGATCGGGTGGCATGCCGCCATAAGTATATTGTTTGGATCGGATTGCGCGCTGCAACAGTGTGATGTTGAGCAAAGTTCCCTATATAGGTTTTTATGTGTTTTGTTTCCTATTTTTCTGAGGAAAGCTCATATTAGATGTGTGTCCGCGTCGCATGTATGATTCGCGAGTGAGGTGTCTGTTCAGTATGTTGACCGCATCGCATGTATGATTTACGAGCGGGGTAATTGGATTTCCTTTTCAGAGTTCGTTTCCCTTTAGTATCACATTCGAATTGGTAACCTATTGGCACATTGTGGCATCATATGAGACTTTTGATTATGTCCGGGGTGGCTTATTGCCTGAGTAGTTCGTACTGGGTGAGATGAGATCATTGGATTTAGGATCAGTGCAATCTGATTATATGATGTATATTGAGGAGCAAAGACCATTATTCGGTTCAGAATGAGGTGATGATTCTTGTCAGGAGTATAGACCCAATGATTGTTGATTCGGAAGTTGGTTATGAATTTCTACACATCTCTTCCGTCGTGGCGGTATTGTAAGAGTTAGAGCAAGAATTTATATATATATATATATATATATATATATATATATATATATATATATATATATATATATATATATATATATATATATAATGAGGTGCATTGGGAGCATCAGATTTGGGGAATTTCGACTAATTTGATCAGAGAATGTTATTGTGGTCCTGTGAGTAAAGTGGTGCAAGGTGTGAATTCAGAAAAGGTATGCAGTCATGTTTGGGGTACAACATGTAGTGATTGATACGGTGAGTGTATGTTGGAAACAGCCTGGCAGAGAATTTCGGATGGTGGAATTGGGCTCCAAGGCTTATTTGCTTAAGTGAAAAAGGATATCTTCAGATTTATCGAGCTAGGGTGCCCAGCTGAGTTGTGGTAGCACGGGTAGGTGCGCGAGGTGTTAAATAATGATTTCAGACAACTCCAACGTAGTTCTTAGCACATTCGAGGACGAACGTATGTTTAAGTGGGAGAGAATGTAACGACCCGACTGGTCGTTTTGAGCTCTAGGACGTCGTTTAGCGGTTTGAGGCCATGAGCAGCATCACTTCAGGTATTATGACTTGTGCACATAGTCGGAATTGCATTTCAGGTAGTTCGGAGTTGATTTGGAAAGAGAATTCTCATTTCGGAATCTTTAAGTTGAAAGAATTAACTAAGATTTGATTTCAGAGTAAATCTGAAGGTTCCAGCAGGTTCGTATGGTGATTTCGGACTTGGGCGTATGCCCGGATCGGGTTTTGGATGACCCGAGAGCATTTTGGCACCTATTGTGGAAGTTAGAATTTTGGAAGAAATTTCATAAGTTTGGCTTGAAGTGTATTTCAGTGTTATCGATGTCCGTTTGGGATTCCGAGTCTGGGAGTAGCTATGTATGGAGATTCTGGAGTTGGGAGGGCGATCAGAAGTGAATTCAGAGGTCTGTAGACCATAGGTCATTTTGAAGTCATTTGGCTAAAGATAGAAATTTGAAGGTTTTTGAGAAGTTTGACCGGAAGTGGACTTTTTAATATCAGGGTCGGATTTCGATTCCGGAAGTTAGAGCAGGTCCGTAGTGTCGAATATGACTTGTGTGTAAAATTTTAGGTCAATCGGATATGATTTGATAGGTTGCGGCATCGAATATAGAAGTTTGAAATTCTAAAGTTCATAAAGCTTGGATTTGAGGTCGATTCGTGGGTTTAGCGTTGTTTGATATAATTTGAGGCCTCGAGCAAGTTCGTAATGTGTTTTGGGACTAGTAGGTATGATTGGTTGGGGTCCCTGGGGCCTCGGGTGGATTCCGGGTGGTTAACGGATCGGAAATAGAATTTTAGAAAGGGCCGAAGTTGTTGATTGCTGGTACGCAGAAGCGGCCTTCGTGCTATAGAAGCGGAAATGGACGGCTAGGCTGAGACCGCAAATGCGATCTGGTCACCGCAGAAGTGGGACCGCAGCTGCTGTTGGAGAGGACGCAGAAGCGGAAAAGGGCAGCCTAGTGACAAACCGCAGAAGTGGGTAGGTAGTCGCACCTGCGGAACCGCAGAAGCGGTCAAGTGACCGCATGTGCGAAAATGCTGGAGGCAGTGTATTCTTTTAAACTCGGGAGATGGTCATTTTCCCCCCATTTTTCATTTGGTGTGGACGATTTTGGAGAGCTTCAAGTGGGGTTTTTCGTCATCATCAACAAGTTTTGGAGCATTGTGCATCGATTCGAGTCTTCGGAAGAGCGTGGAATGCCGGTTATGGATCTTCAGAGCGAGGTGAGTCTCCTTTCTAACATTGTAAGAGAGAATTGTCCCCATAGGTGAGTTAATTGGTTATGTGCTCCTATTTGTGGGGGCTACGTATGCACGAGATGATGAGAGTCCGCACGTAACTACTATTATGTTTAAGTCCGGGTAGTCTAGGACCTAAAAACATGCTATACTTAGAATATTTGTAATCTTATTTACAATTTTATTTGCTTAAATCACATCGAATTAGTAAATGAATTTCTAAAAGGATTAAACTTTTTTTTTTAAATCATTAAAAGAGAATTGGCTTTTATTTGGATAAATGTTCCCCGATAAATTCTTAATTGGCTGTTTGAGCATATATGTCTATATGTACCTACATCGCACGTATGCTTCACGAGCAGGGTGATTGTTTATTTAGATTTGACCGCGTCGCATGTATGATTCGCGAGCGGGGTAATAGATGCATCTATGGTTTGCGCCGTTCGACCCTCGGCAGTGCACATTTTATATTTCTGTTGGATGGGGCCGTACGACCTCGGCATGATATGCACATGCTTGTATTGCTTGCCTGAGAATCTTAAATGTTGATATTTGCCTTTCCTGGCTGATATAAATTGATAAAGATACTGAAGAGTAAATCTTGAAAATCCTTTATTAGTTGAGAAGGTGTTTACCTGCTTTCCGGCTTTATGAGTTATAATTGCTATATAAATCCATGATTTCCTCATATTTTTACTATATTATTATTGGACCACTAGCAAGTGTCGAAGTCGACCACTCGTTTCTACTTCTTCGAGATTAGACGGGATACTTGCTGAGTACACATTATTTCCGTACTCATACTACATTTGCTGTGCATTTTTGTTGCACACGTTTATGTGTGGCTAGTGGCATAGCGGCATGGTTGATACGGAGAGTTGGGTGAGTTGAATTTATCGAGACAACCGCAGCAAGTAGAGTCTCCTTCAGAGTATTGCACTATATTTTCATTTCTGTCCACTTGTATTCTGAACAATTACTGTATTTTTATTTCATTCCTTAGTAAATATTCATGCACTTATGACACCGGGTTCTGGGATGATTGGGGCATCTTGTATTAACTTCCTAACATTTATATTTGATTTGAAGCGATTATCTTTTACTGGTAAAATTGAAGGAAAATCATAGTTTTTAAAATTATTAAAACGAGAATTTAATTAAGTATTTTGATTGGCTTGCCTGAAAGCGATGTCCGACGCCATCACGACCCTTAATGGAAATTGGGTCATGACACTCAGGCTGTCCAGGACTTCTCATTTGTTCCTGCATTTTGCATAGTTGCTTCCTACAGTCTGCAATCTTATCTCCTACATCATTGTACTCTTTAGCATTTAATTCTTTCATAGCTTGTTTCACATTTTTCAATCTGTTCCATACATCTTTCATTACATTATCTTCATTACTCTCTTTCCATGCTCCTTTGACTATCTTTAGAAAATCTTTATTTTCAGTTAGGTTATTCAAGAACCTGAACGGCTTGGAGACTATCTCTTCCTTTTCTTCAAGTGTAATACTCAAAGGTGAGTGATTAGAACATCCCGGATCCATTACCCATACCTATGGATAAGGCATTTTCAACATCCACTCTGCATTAACCAATGCTCTATCAATCCTGCTATAGGTGTGCATATTTGTCCATGTGAAATTTCTTCTCTTAGTCCTCATTTCAACCAAACCAGTATCATTTATAAAGCTATTAAAGTCTCCACCTCCACATCTTGGACATGATTACCAATTGGTCTATCTTCCCCTGATCTTATGGCATTGTAATCACCCATGATTAACCATGGTATTTGATGTCTATAGTTAATATCTACTAAGTCTCTCCATAGGTGTCTCCTATCATCCAGTGTATGCAAGCCATAGACTGCAGTGAATTCAAACCTCATGTTCATGCTTTTGATGAGAACTGGAACATGAATAAACTGAGAAGACTTATCCTTCACCAGACATTCTATCTCATTAGCATCCCATACAAATCAAATTCTCCCTTTGCTATTGTTTTCATAGTTTGCTAGCCAGTGCCATCCTGTAGTGATTACCTTTATTATTTTTTCAGCCTTCTGCTCCTTTATTTTGTGTTCAAGTATTGCTATCATATTTACTTTATTTCTTCTTATGTACTTCTTGACCTCCTTCTATTTAGGGCCCTTATTTTGCCCCCTAATGTTCCATGTTACCAACTTCATACATGAATGAATAGAGCCTGTGAGTACCCTTCCTCCCCTACTTGAGTTCTTTGACTACTCGAGCCTTCACCTAATTGCCTTGGATTTTTTAGTTGCAGTCCAAATTCTGCCAGTATTTTGAACCCATTTCTGATGCTAATTGAGTCCTGCCCTACTTTTTCCTTGCTTCGAGCTATTGATTTCCCTATGGCTTTTCTCCAATTCTTCTCCTCCTCTCCTCTAGCTATCTTTGTAGGTGATTGAGCAGGTTTACTGGTTTCCTCATCATCCCTTATTACTTGACTCCTTTTTGTAGTTGTTGTATCTTTCTGCTCCACCTTGTTACTATTCATGTCTTTAGGTTGCCATTCCTGTTTCTACTTTTGTTGCTTAGGCTTAGTCTTCTGCATAGGTAGCTCCTCTTTGACACATCTGTGCCCAACTTTCATACAAACTTGATAGAAATCCGAAATCTAGTCATAAGCTACTCCTTGGACAAATTCTCTTCCAGTTGGATCTGTCACCTTAATGGCCTTAGGAAGCTCTTTGGTTACATCCATCTCAATTAACACTCTAGCATATGTGATTCGATCTATTTGAGTAGCACATGCGTCTGCATATAGTGGAATCCCTAAACCACTACTTATCCTGCTCAGAGACTTAGCTCCCCAACAGTTCAATGGAAGGTTAGGAAATTTTACCCACACAGGTATAATTTGCAGAACCTCCTTGCTAAAATCAAACTTTTCTGACCAAGTCTTCATGATTATTGGCTTTGTACCCAACATATGTGTCCCTCAATACAATACTTTATCCCTATCTTCTATGGAGTTAATCTTGCTATAAAATATCCCTCATTGTGATAGTAGACTTTTGGCTTAGTTGTAAAATTCCATATCGAGGCAATAAATCGTTCCAGAGCTCCTATTGTTGGAGTTGTTCCAACAACATAAAGGATCAATGCTTGCTTCCATTTTCTTGTCTCTTCCTCTACTTCTTCCTTACATAATTCCACCATTACTTCTTCATTTTTGATGGTCGGTGCAATAAACTTAGATCCATGCCTTTTGTCGCTAATCTTTTCCCAGCAAATAAATTAGCCCAATTCTTCTGACCTACCTTTGCGTTCTCATCTGCTAATTTGACCTTATTGTTATCAGTTTCCAATTTATCCTCAATTTTCCACTATTACCAACAATTTCTTCAGAATTACTTGCAATCGATCTAGCTTTCTCTACACTAGTTTTTTCATTTACCTTCTGATTACCAGCCTGTGCTCCTAGATTGTTTGCATGCAAAGTAATTTCTCCTAAGCTAGGTCTTCCGATTTGCATTGGATTACCGGAAATTCCTTTTGCATTCTCGATCATCGGTATTGGACTCATTGCTTGTGGCGTTTTCAGACCTTCCTTTGCAGCTCACAATGGCGGCTACTGTTCCATTGAAATTTTTGTTACATCTGCGGATTCCAAACTCTGCGTTCCAGTAATTTGTGAGCTACCAGTTCCCGTATAGTTTCCTAGTTGAATCGTAGTTGCATTTTTCCTCGGTCTTCCCCTCCCCATTATTGCTCAGCGTATGTTAGCAAGAGCACGCTATAATGCGCTGAGAGAGAAAAGATCATGCCTATAGGGTTTGGTCAACAATATTTAAAAATTACAAATATCAAGAAAAAATTAATTTCTTTTTTCTAAAATTTCCCTTGGTATAAAGAGCCTAGGAGTATTTGTTATATTTTTAATTAATAAATTAAGGTTAATATTGTGAATTACATTGTTAATTAATGTTAAAAGGTGTATTTCTTGATAGGTGTGAAAACAGCCAAAAAATCACTTATAGTCGACCGAAGGGAATAGTATTTTATATGTTATTCAAAAACAAAAAATACATAATTGAGAGATAAGAGGATCTGTCAATATTATAATGATATATATTCATCTATAAATAATTATTTGAGTTATAATATTCTTAATTTCGAAGACAAGTTCACATCAAGATAATTTTAATTATAGGAAAGTAAGGATGGTTCTTTGCTTACATAGAATTAAATGAACTTGACACTTTCCGAAAAGCAATTAAATTGTGTTCAAGATAAAAATATAATACTTACAATTAAAGATGTTAAAAAGGGGTGAACACTTAGATTAAATGCCTAACTAATTTTTTTATTATGAATTGTAACCGTCCAAACAACTTGTACAAAATTTATACATTAAGTCAGAAACGAAAGCACCAAGTCCAATGCATGAAACAAAAACTTACTCCTTTCTACATAATTTCTCACATTTTGTTTCTTTCTTAATTATTTTTCTTTATTTGTTTATTACACTTAACTATGTTATTATTCTAATTTAAAAAAAAAATTATACCTCGTAATCTAAAAAAGAATGACTCATCCCCGAACTTGACTTATGATTAGTGATGTCATTAAAGTTGAACTTTATTATTGGATGAGTTGGTTTATAAAAACTTAACTATGTTAAAATAATAGATTACTTTTTTAAATTTTAAATAATATTCATTTCTAACATTTATTTTTGTGTGTGACGACCCAAAGGGTCATCACCGGATTTTTCTCTTTTTCCGTGCTTCCGAGACCTTAAAAACCTCACCTTTACTTGCCTCGACTTACATGCGCAGTCCGGGCGTGTAGCCGGAAGGCTTAAATATGAATTTTGTGAGAAAAATGATGAATTTTGATATTAATATGATTAAAGTTGACTTTGGTCAATATTTTGGGTAAACAGACCCGGACCCGAGATTGGAGGGTCCCGGAAGGTCCGTAGAAAAATATGGGATTCGGGCATGTGCCCGAAGTCGAATTCCGAGGTCTAGAGCCCGAGAAAAGGATTTTTCTGTGAAATTATTAAGGAAAAAGGAAATAAAAATGATTAAAAGACTGTGGAATCGGGCTCGTATTTTGGTTCCGACGCCCGGTACAAGTTTTATATGTAATTTAAGCCCTTTCTGTAAAGTTTGGTTGAAATCGGACGTCGTTTGACGTGTTTCGGACTATAAGTTCCAAACTTGAAAGTTTATGAAGTTTAGAAGAAAATCATGTATTTTGAGGCTTGATTCTATGCATATGATGTTATTTTGGCGATTTGATCACACGAGTAAGTCCGTATGATATTTTTGAGGTTGAGTGCATGTTTGGTTTGGAGCCCCGGTGTCACGACCCGGATTTTCCACCATCGGGAGTCGTGATGGCGCCTACTGATGGACCTAGGCCAGCCAAACTTTAAACATTCTTTGATAAATCTCAACAATATAAATTTACGGAAATCAATTAAACAAGTGTGGAAGACTTTAAACTTAATAAAAATGAAACAAAAAATGCGGAAGTTTGAAACATATCTCTACCCAGAACCTGGTGTCACTAGCTCACGAACTTCTAAGATTTACTAAATAAAACCGTCTGAAAGAAATCATAATAGTCTGTTTTGATATAAGAGTTAACAAACTGAATAAAGGTGGAAGAGACTCCGGGCCTGCGGACGTCAGCAAGGCTACCTCAAGAGTCCCTGGACTGAAGATCTGCTCCCGATCTAGTACTGCTGCAGTCCGAAAGCTGCGTCCTGGTCTGTACAAAGAAATGCACAGAGTGTAGAATCAACACAACTGACCCCATGTGCTGGTAAGTGCCTGGCCTAACCCCGGCGAGGTAGTGACGAGACTAGACAGGACCTAGCACAAATAACCTGTGCAGATATATATACAAGTACAACAAAATAATCGCGAAAAGTAAACAATTATAACAGGGAGGGGAACATGCTTATAGAGTAGCAGATAAAACGGAATATCAAGAATAATAAGGAAACTACATCTTATTTCTTCTAACACAGAAAAAGGGAAAACAAACTACTTTCACTTGTTTCAATTTCCTCTCGTTGTAGGCGTGCAACTCGATCTCATTTCTCAAAATATCACGTGGTAGGCGTACCACTTGATCCCATTTTATAACATCACGTGGTAGGCGTACCACTCGATCCTATTTCATAATATCTCATGGTCGGCGTGCCACACGATCCCATTTCGTAATATATATGTGGTCGGCGTGCCACACGATCCCATTTCATAATATATAAGTGGTCGGCGTGCCACACGATCCCATTTCGTAATATATAAGTGGTCGGCATGCCACACGATCCCATTTCTTTCAACACAATACACAAAACAATCCCGGCAAGGGAAAACGATAATATAACAAGCTATCCCGACAAGGAAGATCCAGCTATAACCAAATTTATTCAATTTCTACTTAACATATTTAAATCAATGCTCAGTCTCAACAATTACCGACTCAGTGTTTAAAGATTTCCAACCAAGTGCTCATAAACAACAATTTAGAATTCGATAATTTAGCAATCCAGGACTCACAGTCATGCTCGACACCAGTGTATAGATACTCGTCACCATGCCTATACACCATACTCGACAAATAGCAATTAGAAAATAAGACTCTACTCCTATTCCCTCAAGCCAAAGTTAGACCAAACACTTACCTCGGTCCGAAAATAGCAATCTAGGCTTTAAAACCGCCTTTCCTTTAGAATCCAACTCTGAAACAATGATATCTAGGCACAATTTAGTTCAATTGTATCAATAAAAGCTCAAAAACATAATCCCATAGTCTAGAAATAAAATTCCCATCATTCTTCCAAAATAGCAAAAATCCGACACTGGGCCCACATGGTCCAAACACGAGGCTCGGACCAAAACCCAATCACCCATAACCCCACAAGTTCAAATATGCAATTTATTTCAAGGTTCGACCCCAAATTGAGGTTGAATCACCCAAAATTTCCAAAGCCCTAGTTCTACCCAAAACCCCCATTTTCTACCTTGAATTCATGATTTAGGGCTAGAAAATTAGTGTTTAGATGAAACAATTAGGAGATAATGAAGTTAAGAATACTTACCCAAAGAGATATGGAGAAAGAGGAGCTTGAAAATCGTCTATGGAGTGTGAAAGAGGAGAGCCCGTGTGAAAAAGTGAGAAAAATCCCGTGCACACTGTTCTGTTTTTAAGAAAATTCACTGAAGGAAATAACCCTTCGCGATCGCGACACAAGTAACGCGTTCGCGATGAAGACTGGTCAGGGGAATCGCGTTTGCGATTGGAAGTGTGCGAACGCGAAGAAGGAATCTGGGAGGGGGGAGTCTAGGTTGGTCTACGCGTTCGCGAGGGAAGGCATGCGAACGCGTCGAAGAGGGACACAATGCTACGCGAACGCGGGGTACTATCCGCGAACGCGATGAAGAGAATTGCTGGGGTCTGAATTTGGCTTATGCATTCGCAAGGGTCAAGACGTGAACGCAAAGGGGAAAAACACAAAACTACATGAATGCGAGCCAACTGATGCGAACGCGATGAAGAAAATCCCTGTATGAAAATTGCAAAAAATCTGCTAACCTCTTAAGTCCAAAACCACCCCGAACACCTCCGAAAACACACCCGAGCCCTCGAGGCTCCAAACCAAACACACACACTAACTCAACAACATCCCACAGACTTACTCGAGTGATCAAATCGCTAAAATAACATCAAAATCAAATAATCAAGCTTCAAGATCATCATTTTTCATTTCAAGTTCATAAACTTCCAACTTTAGATATTTAGGTCCGAAATACGTCAAAGGACGTCCGATTTCGACCAAATTTCACAGAAAGCACTTAACGCATATTTAAGACCTGTACCGGGCGTCGGAACCAAAATACGAGCCCGATACCTACATTTTCTAACTCATTTTCATTTCTATTTTTCCTTAATATTTTCAGAAAACAATTTTACATAAAAATTCATTTACTCGGGTTCTGGACCTCGGATTACGACTCCGGGCACATGCCCGAGTCCCATACTTTCCTACGTACCCTTCGGGACCGTCAAATTACGGATCCGGGTCCGTTTACCCAAATTGTTGACCAAAGTCAACTATATCAATATAAATATCAAAATTCTTCAATTTTTTCACATAATTCACATATTTTAACATAAAAACTTTCTGGCTTCGCGTCCGGACTGTGCATGCAAATCGAGGTAACCAAAAGCGAGGTTTCCAAGGCCTCGGAAGCGTGGAAAAGGGGGAAAATATGGTGATGACCCCTTTGGGTCGTCACATTCTCCACCTCTAAAACAACTGTTCGTCCTCGAACAGACAAAAGAAAGAAGTACCTGAGTCAGGAAATAGATGAGGGTAGCGGCTTCGCATATCAGACTCGGACTCCCAGGTCGATGCCTCAGGAGGCTGATCTCTCCACTGAACACATACTGAAGGAAAACTCGTCGACCTCAACTGTCGAACCTGCTGGTCCAGAATAGCTACCGGCTCCTCCTCGTAGGACAGATCCTTGTCCAACTGGACAGTGCTGAAATCTAACACGT
>MU675829.1:0-11680 GCA_026770625.1 Nicotiana glauca
AAATTTGTATTTAATAGGAATGATTGTGTAACGGCTTATTTAATGTCATTTATTACTCATAATTGTCTCATTAAACCTTAGATTTCATTCTTTTACCTAGAATCAGCTATAAAAGTAAGAAGTCTCATCATTTGTAGACACACAAAAGATCATCTACATCATATTGGAATACAAATTTCTTTATTGCTTATTCTTGTTTAAAGAAAGCCTATTGTACTTTTTGGNTGACAGATATGAATCATTCGCCTCAAATTTGCACGTTAACCCGTTATTGCCTTCAATGAATTTCAACAACTGTGATACTATCCTTTCCACGTTAAGGTAATTAGTTTTGCATTCATCACCAAAAACTGATTCAATCATTTCCCCAATCAATTGGGTCTTCTCTGTTATTTTGACGAAGGAATCAGGCAAACGAGCATGATGGTACATCATAAAGGTTCCAAAAAATCTTAACTCCATTTCAAGTTTCTCAATTTGATCAATCTTGACATTACTCATATCACCTCCACTCCTGATCCTTTTTAGGTTATCTAACATATCCTTAATGCCACTTTGAGCCATCTTCCGTAGAGAACTCCTGCAAGTTCATCAAATTCTGGGAATATTAGTTTCACAAGTGTAAGCTATACATAATGCTTGTAAAAGATTATACACTTTCTGTACCATTTTGGTTATCGAAATTTTCACAAACCTCCTATTTTCTTACTTTCTATTGTAAATATTGCTTTGACTTTACGCGTTAACTCTGAGTTTCACTTCTCTGTTTCTAAGACGTTGGTTCATATTGAGATTTTTGGAAGAAATCTAAACTGTTTGGTGTCTAAATTTTAATATATTGGTTGTTTTGGTCTTTACTTTAGGTTTATCAATTTAAGCCTAGTCTATGATGAAAACACTGTTTTCTTTTTTACTCAGGTGCGTCTCTTTAGGGTATACTAGTTGTCGTACCCGTACATCAATATTAAAAAATATTAATCAAATTAAATTGTAATCAAACTTGTTTAAACATATATACGACATTTTTACCTTCTTATACACTATTTTTAACTTCGTATAAACTATTATGCGGTCCAGAATGCGGTCGCAAATCAAGAATGCGGATCGCATTTCTATCGCAAAGTGAGTCAGTGTGTTGGTCAAATTTGAGGTCAAAATGCGGTCCATTATGCGATTTCATAACGGATATGCGGACCGCATAGTCGTCGCATAATCATCTTGGAATTTTGTAAAGGGCAGTTTTGCGGCGCATTATGCGATCACAGAACGGGTATGCGGACCGCATTTCTGCCGCAAACCCAAACAGAAGGATCAGATTTTTGGGGCACTTTTGTGGTCCATTTTGCGGACCGCATTTCCACTTTGCGATCGCATACCTGACTCGGGGCCCCAATTTTCTAATTTTCAAACCCGACCCCCCTATTGATATATTCGGTGTTATAGCTCATTTTGAGCATATTATCTGATGTTTTTAGAGAGAGAGGGGGGGTCTTAAAGAGGGAAAGTATCTCACATCAATTACTCCTTGAACCTTGCTAAATCATTGAAGAAAAATCAAGTGAAGACACCTAAATTTCCATTCCCAAGAGGTAAGATACATCACCTCAGCTCTTATTTCTACACTTAGCTACATGGGGTCAATAGAGAAGCAATTCATGAGTATAAGAATGAAATTCATTGCATGCAAATCACATCATAATATTGGAAGGTATAAAACTAAAAAGAAGGCAATTGGGAGTGTAAAATGGTAGAAATTCCTCACAAAAAGGGCCTAAGATAACGATGCACCCTTAGTGTTTGATGATATACTCGAATCAAGCTAGAATTTCAATCTCGTCTCTAATTCTCGGTTCAATTTATAATTCTTACACAATATATCGAAGTGCCAAGAGTTCCCGAATTTTGTAAGGATTAAGGAAAGCTAAATTGAGGTATGTATGGCTAAAATCCCTTTTATTAGAAATTGAGCTCTATTAGCGTTTACGCAAATGCGGTAAGACTAGAACTTGTTGATGTATCGATTGTCATTTCATATGAATTGGTTTGCAATTATATATGTATCAACACAAAGAATGTTCCCTAATGTGCGTAATAAACCATTCTTGTTAATTAAAGAGTGTGTGAAAAATACAAATCATGTGTTGACATGCCTGGGCTATAAGCCAAGATTAAAACTAAGATTGGTCGTGCTAACTACGTGAAATCCCATTTGTATTTACCACTTGAATTACTTATGTATGAGCCTATGGTCACAAATTGCTAGATAGACAATGAAAATGGAAAAGATATGATAATTGTGGCCCTAAGTGCCAATGAATGGATATGATATATGTGAAATGAAGATTCAAATGAGGTGAATAATGAGAAAGGGCAACGCCTAAGTAAGGCGGCCTAGCCGATCGGGCCGTTATCGGACACCATGCTGCACACATGGTGGTAATGTGCAAATATTGAAATCTGAAAAAGGGAAATGAAATGGTGATTGAAGTATATGTCTCAAATGAGGCGACCTAGCCGATCGGATCAAGATCGAATTTCGCTCAACATAGCGGTGGTATTGAGAACAGTGATGAGTATATGAAAGAAACGTCCCAAATTGAATTATGGAAATTTTATGCAAGATTATATGGCTTATATATGTGATGATATGGTGTCCGGTTCAAACCTTTGATTTACTCTTGTGATTTCTTTGTTCTTGCTTGATAGTTCTTTCTAGTAAAATGGTATTTAGTTATACATACTAGTACTATTCCATGGTACTAACGTCCCTTTTGTCGGGGGCGCTACATTTTTCAATGAATGTAGGTGGCTCCATTGCAGATCGTGCCGACCGCGCATAGCAGGTTACCTTCTTCTCAAAGTCTTGGTGAGTCCCTTCCTCCTTCAAGGGATTGTATTGTATATCTTCTGTTGTTGTGAATTTCTATTTTGAGGTATAGCCAGGGCCTTGTTGCCGGCATTGTTGTACTCATCTTTTGTATCCTTAGAGGCTCCGTAGACAAGTGTCTGGGTTATGTATGGGTATTGTGGGGGCTCATAAACTCTGTCGTAATTATAAACTCCTGCTTTCTATAAATTGTAACCTTATGGAAATTTCGGAAACTATCTTAAACTATGGATTAAGCTTGTAATGTGGAATGAACTATCATTGTTAAATATACTACCTTTCCTTGCCTAAATAAAAAAAAAAGGAAACATGGATTATCTTATCGATAAAGAGTGGGGTAGGAAGTGTGTGTTAAGGCTTGCTTGGTTGGGTTCACCCGATCGAGCGCCGGTCGCGCCTCCCGAGGTTGGGGCGTGACAATTACCCTCCCTACTCAAGTTTTAATTTAAGTACATGGTCATATACAATTTACCAATTATATACAAATAAGTTTTAAATAAGTATCCCTTTATACTTGCCGACACTCTCTCCGTCTCTCCCCCCGCCTCCCTCTTTCTCCGTCTCACTACTCTCCTTCTCTGTTTTTTCCCCTAGTTTTTCTTCATTTTATATTCTCTATTTTTATGTTTTCTTGTTGTACAAAGTTTTAATGGAATTCATCAATGGATTTCAATCGTTTTAACTTAGCAATTCCCTTTCATGTTGCACAATTGATGTTCGAATAAAAATTATAATTTTTTAACTTTAATAAAAAGAAAAATGGTGTAACTAAATCCCCTAATTTAAGGCACTAGTAATGGATTTTTTTTGTGTGTGTGTGTGTGTATGTGTGTGTGTGTGTGTGTGTGTGTGTATATATATATATATATATATATATATATATATATATATATATATATATATAGAGAGAGAGAGAGAGAGAGAGAGAGAGAGACAGAGAGAGAGAATAGGAAAGAGGAGATGAGAGAAAAGAGAAAAAGGGTGTAACTAAATCCACTAATTTAAGGCACTAATAATGGAATGTATATATTTTGTAAGTAATCATTGTTTAGAGCGGATAATATATAAAATTAGAATAATTTTAGTAAATAAGTTTCAAATATTCTATAGGAAGGAAATAATTCCTAAACATATATGATCGTATTGCTTTAATAAATTTAAATTGTCATCTTATTTGTCAAAGTGATATACCCAATAATAAAATCTCTATCAAATTAAAGAGACTTATATAGTCATTGAATCACTTTTTGTTGTATATTGTTCTTTATTCTATTATCCAATGTTTAGTATTTTTACATTGTTAATAGAAATTTTTATTAGCGTATTACTTTGTTTAATATTTTTGTCTACTCGCTTTCTTTTTCTACTATTGGAGAAGAATGTAGTATTTTATTAATCTCGAAATGTTTTATTTGAAATTTTATCATGTTGTTATCAATAATCTTATCTGGACTTTAATGAATAAAACTTCTATTTAATTAAAGGGACTTATATAGTTATCGAATAACTTTTTTTTTATATTTTTATTTATTATATTATCCAATATTTAGTATTATTGCATTATTAAGAGAAACTTTTGTTAGCATATTACTTTATTTAAATTTTTGTATACTGCTTTCTATATATATATATATATATATATATATATTATTTTTTATTTTATTTTATTATCCTCAATAATATTTTCTGAATAAATAAATAAAAACAGTTTCTGTAATTAGGGTGCCATGCTATAGTACACTTGGCAACTAAGGATCTGGAGAATCCATAGAAAAGTAAATGCAGATAGAGATTTTAGGTTTACTCAAATTAAAAAAGAAATCTTAGATATATTGGATACATTGTGTAGGACTAAAAGAGCTAGAAAAAAAAAACCAGCTGTTGATTCAGAAGCTATGTAATTATAAGTTATGCTTTGTTTGGAGATCTAGAGTCTAGAGCACCCTTCCTAGAAGGTGCAAAAGGACATTAGAGGCTCTTTAGGATGTTTGGTTGTTGTAGTAATATTCTCATTAACCAAAAATTTATTCGAAGGAATATGATGCACAAACAAGAAGATATGAAGTCAGTTACTCTTTAGAAAAGAAGAAACAATATACATAATCAAATTATATAAGCAGCTTCTTGTCACGTCCTTAGTCGTTAATTAAATATATATGCGGCACTTGAACACTCGCTCACGATGTTGCAAGTACACGTGCGGCACTTGACAACTAGCTCACGATCTTGCACAACTTGCTTATGTTCTTTCTATGCCAAGTCAGCCTTACTACACTCAAGATCGTTAAGGAATGTTAGAACACATGAGAATTGCCAAAGGAAGTTTTTGTATTAGAGAGAACTTGATTGTTTTGCCTCGTGAATTACAAACGAATGACCCCCTTTATATATACTAGTCTCCTAGGGGCTAGTGTGTAAATATTAATTTTTATACAATTCCTTAATATTTATAAGAAAAGGACTTTCTCTAAATTCTCTACAAGCCTAGAAGATTTCAAGGATTTTCCTAGAAAATTCATAGGATTCTATGGACTTCCATGAGAAATCTTCGTATTTCTCTAGAACCTTCCTATATGTTCTAGTATATTTCATAGTAAACTATCCAAATAACAAAAATATATGCCAAATGACACATAGAGTGTCAAGATGATGTGATGGCAATGGCATCATGCTAGAAAACCGTATGTTTCGCTAAGAATTTAGCCATTTTCAATGAACTTAGTAAAACTTCTTATATTGACTCTATATTTGTGCGTAAAATTAAAGAGCTGTCATTCACCAAGATATCATAATGAATTTGAATTGAAAAGTGAATAGTCTAGGAAATCAAAGGCAAGCTATTTTTAATATGAAATAATTTCTTGGACTTGCCAAATAAGGACTACAAATCAAACTAAAATGTAAACGACAAATTAAAGAATTAAACTATAAACTAAGGTGCAAAACATAATCTACATATATATGACTTTAAGCAAAAAATAACCGAAAACTAAACCACACCAACTATACATATATAATTATAAGGGGAAACTACATCTTTAGTCCCTCAATTATTATAATATTGTGGCTTTGGTCCCTATGTTATTTGACTAAGCACATTAAACCTTTAATTAATATAACCGTGTGATTTTAGTCCTTTAGACTAACGTAAAGTTAAAACTTAATAGTATTCTATTTAAAAATACAGAGAATTATTTTTAAACAAATTTTAAAAACAATATTTTATTAAGTTAAAATTTTAAACTAACAAAAAATTAAATTAATATCTCTCTTCTTTTTAAACTAACAAAAAGTTAAAAATTAGTTTCTTCAACTTTTCATCTTCTTATGGGGGAGATGTTGAAGGAGCAATGTTTAATTGATTGGGGGAAAATACTTCTACCACTCTCTCGCACATGTTAAGTTAAACTTTCTGTTAAGTTTTTAACTCTCTGTTAGTTTAAAAAGAAGAACAGATATTAATTTAATTTTCTGTTAGTATATAATTTTAAAAACTTAACACAAAGTTTAGCTTAATAGAATATTGTTAGTTTAATTTTATGGTCTAAAGGACTAAAATCACACGGTTATATTGATTAAAGGTTTAATGTACTTAGTCAAATAACACAGGGACCAAAACCACAATATTGCAACAATTGAGGGACTAAAATGCTGTTTCCCCTAATTATAACTTTTAAATAAAGCGGTGAGTCACGACCTCACCGTATGTTTGAAATTGGGTTCGATATAGGCTATGGATTTAATTAGAATGGAAGAGGTGAGTGATCAGGACTCTCACCCTAGGTTATGAATTGAGTTCGGATGGCCTACCTGGCCTAAAAATTTTAAGCAGATGCTTTGATCTAAAAATGACATAATTGTTAGACTTTAAGCATTGGGCTTAAGACTTTAAGCATTGGGCTTTAAAAGTCTAAGAGTGTGAATTAGAAATGTTGAGAAATAAAATGGAGGGAAATAAAAATTTGAATAAACTGAGCTTTTGACTTGCACTTTGCCCATTGGTGAGGGACAACTACATTTGTGTGCTTATATATAGAATCACTTCTTAAAGCTTTTAAAAATAGTTGAAAAAAATGAACCCTCGCGCCGTCGTCGTCACTCACTCGGCTCGGCTTCGACTTCGGCTTCGGATTTGTCAAATGATCGATAAGATTATTTTTGGACAAAATTGATTTAATTAATTATTTAATAATTAATTAAATGTTAGTTAGTTAGCCGTTGTCCTGGCATAACCGCGGCAGGACCGCGGCAGGACGCAGATTCAAAATGCCACCATGGCCGCGGTCCTGGCGTAACCGTGGTAGGACCGCGACAGGACGCGTAAACTTTTGAACAAACACCTTTTCCAGAACAAACATCACACATCTTCTAATAATTGCCTATAAATTCAGAGGCATGGCTTCGTTTTTAACACACTGAAAAATTACAGAACTTCTTTCTTTCTGAAAATACTGCATTCTAATTTGCAGTCTCTCTCTCTCAAATTCGTAAGTGTGATTTTGCTCCGTTCTTTGAGTTCGCTGGTATCCTGTAGTTTGTATTGCAATTGTTGCAGGAAGGTTTATTCCGTTTCATCCTGTGAGAATTTAATCTATTACCTTGGCAACGTGTGAGGGGGTTAAAATTCCTTAAGGACGTACAAGCAAATTGTGGACTCGGAATATTTCTTATTCTTTATTGTTTTCTAATTTATCTTATTCTTCTAACAGTTTTTCTGATTTTGTGTTTTAATACAGTAGCGATTTCACAAGCTTAAGGAATTTTAAATACTAACGTTTCTGTGTTGAAATATATATTAAGCTGTTATTTATATTTTGTATACTGGTTTGGAGACTAAAGCCTTCGTGCTTTCTACTCCAATAATTGTTCTGTCCGGTTTAAAGTATATCAAAACTTTACCGGAATAATAAACGTACGGGTTTGAAGTATATAAAAATTTTACCATTGTTACGTGTTGTATGTTTGGTTTGGTATTCAGTTTGAAGATATCAAAACTTCACTGATTTAACAAAGTTTTGTTTTGGTTCCAACTCTACAGAAAAATGACGAATGAAAACCAAACTAATAAAAATGTTGCGGGAACGGGTGCTACTATTACAAATATTGCTACCTCGTCAAGCCGTTCAAATTCTGCTCATGCTATGGCACCAGCAGAAAAATTCGAAAAGTTTTCCGGTATCGACTTCAAACATTGGCAAATGAAGATGCTCTTCTATCTTACTACGTTGAGTTTGCAGCGATTCATCAAGGAGGATCCTCCGGTCCTGGCTGGAAACACTTTAGATAACGAACGATTTGTTGTAACTGAAGCATGGAAATATTCTGATTTCTTGTGCAAAAATTACATTTTGAGTTGTTTGGAAGATAGCTTGTACAATGTCTATAGTGTCATGGAAACTTCAAAACGTTATGGAATGCGCTTGAGAAAAAAGTACAAGACTAAGGATGCCAGACTTAAGAAGTTCGTGGCTGCAAGATTTTTGGATTTCAAGATGATTGACACTAGGTCGGTCATAATTCAAGTCCAAAAATTATAAGTTATTGTGCATGACCTCCTAGCTGAAGGTATGACCCGAATCAATAATTTTATTAATAAGATTTATCTTGTTATTAATTATGAATTTATTGCTGAAGGTATGGTCATAAATTAGGCCTTTCAAGTTGCCGCTTTCATTGAGAAATTACCTCCATTGTGGGAAGACTTTAAGAACTATTTAAAACAAACGGAAGGAGATGACACTTGAAGACTTGATTGTGTGTTTGAGGATAGAAGAAGACAACAAAAATGCTGGAAAAAAATCACGTGGACACTCAACAATAATAAGGGCTAACATTGTTGAGGAGGCGCCACAAAACAAGAAGAGAAAGAAGGCTTCTGGACCAAAGAATTAACCAAGAAAGAAAAAGTTCAAGGGTAATTGCCATAACTGTGAAAAGTCTAGGCATAAGGCTGTGAATTGTCGTGCACCAAAGAATGATAAGAAGAAGAAGAAGAATCAAGCTAACATGGTTGAAAATGCTGAAGAAATGGAGGACTTGTGTGTCATGTTGTTTGAATGCAACTTGGTAGGAAATCCTAAATAATGGTGGATAGATTCTGGAGCCACCCGCCATGTTTGTGCTAACAAGGAGTTATTTTCTTCTTATGCCCCCGTAGGACCGGACATGACAATTTTCATGGGAAATTCGTCTACAACAAAAATTGAAGGAGTTGACAAGATTTCGTTGAAGATGACGTCGGAAAAAATAGTGACTCTTAAACAAGTTCTCCATGTTCCAGAAATTCGCAAGAATCTTGTGTCTACCTCACTTCTTATCAAGAATGGATTCAAATATATTTTTATTTCTAACAGTGTTGTACTAAGTAAAAATGATATGTATGTAGGAAAAGATTATCTGAATGAGGGCCTTTTTAAGCTAAATATAATAGCAGTTCCTATCAATAAAGTTAATGCTTCTTCTTACTTACTTGAGTTAAACACTTTATGGCATTCATGCTTAGGTCACGTCAACTTCAAAACATAGTGAAAGATGATAAATTTAGAAGTATTACAAAAATTTGATTGCATTAATTTCAAATATCAAATATGTGTGGAATCAAAGTATGCTAAGCATCATTATAAGCCCATTGAAAGGAATTCAAGTCCTTTAGACTTAATTCACACAGATATTTGCGACATGAAGTCAACACCATCTTGCGGTGGGAAAAAGTATTTTATTACTTTTATTGACGATAGCACGAGATATTGCTATATTTATTTACTTAATAGTAAAGCTAAGGTACTTGATGCTTTCAAGTAATACAAGAGTGAAGTTAAAACACAACTAAATAAAAAGATCAAAATGATAAGAAATGATAGGGGTAGTGAATATGAATCTCTTTTTGAAGAAGTATGTTTGGAAAATGGCATCATTCACCAAACAACCGCCCCTTACTCTCCACAATCTAATGGAATTGTGGAGAGAAAGAATCGAATGTTGAAAGAGATGATGAATGCTTTGTTGATAAGTTCTGGTTTACCACAGAACTTGTGGGGGGAAGCTATACTTACAGCTAACCGAATAATCAACTGTGTACCTCATAGTAAAACACAATCCATTCCCTATGAAAAATGGAAAGGAAGGAAGCCCAGCTTGAAATACTTCTAAGTATGGGGGTATTTAGCTAAGATACAAGTTCCTAAACCTAAAAGGGTTAAGATAGGTCCAAAAACGGTTGATTGTGTATTTATTCGATATGTAACCAATAGTAAGGCATATCGTTTTCTGGTTCATAAATCAGAAAATCATGAGATTCACGTTAATACGATAATAAAATCAGATAATGCTGAATTATTTGAAACTATTTATCCATATAAAAAGGAAAGTGAAGTGACCTACCAAAAGTCAAAACGACCTCGGGAGGAAATAACAGATGGTATGCCTAATGAGGAAAATCTGAGAAAAAGTAAACGTCAACGGACATCTACTTCATTCTGTCCAGATTTTCTGACTTTCCTGCTAGAAAATGAGCCTCTTACCTTTAAAGAAGCAATGTCTTTCTCAGAAGCACAATATTGGAAAGAAGCTGTCAATAGTGAAATAGAATCTATATTGAGCAACCATACCTGGGAATTGATTAATCTTCCTCCAGGTAACAAAATATTGGGTTCTAAATGGATTTTTCAAGAAGAAAATGAAAGACGATGGTACTATTGACAAATACAAGGCAAGACTTGCTATCAAAGGATTTAGACAGCGAGAAGGTCTTGACTATTTTGACACATACTTGCTGGTGACAAGAATTACATCCATTCGGATGCTAATAGTGTTAGCCGCCTTATATGATCTTCAAATCCATCAAATGGATATAAAAACAGCCTTCTTAAATGGTGATTTAGAGGAAGAAATTTACATGGATCAACCTGAAGGGTTTGTGGTTCCGAAAAAAGAAAAGAAGGTGTGTCGACTTGTTAAGTCCCTTTATGTACTAAAACAAGCACCCAAGCAATGGCATGCAAAATTTGATCAAACAATGTTGTCAAATGGCTTTAAGATTAATGAATATGATAAATGTGTTTACATTAAGAACGTTCCAAATCATATAGTCATTATTTGCTTATATGCTGATGATATGCTAATAATGAGCAAAGACATTGCCGACATTCAAGCTACTAAGCGTATGCTTGCTAGTAAGTTTGATATGACATACTTAGGAGTTGCCGCTGTAATTCTAGAAATTAAAATCCAGAGGACTCCTAAGGGTCTAGCTTTGTCTCAATCACATTACGTGAAAATGCTACTTGAAAAATTCAAACACTTAGAATTTAGAAGTGCAAGAACTCCAAATGACTTAAATCATCATCTTATAAAGAATAAAGGTGAAAGTACGTCTCAATTGGAGTATGCTCGTGTGTTGGTAAGCTTAATATACATTATGAACTGTACACAACCTGATATAATTTGTGCAATAAGTAAACTTAGTCGATTCACAAGTAATCCAAACAAACATCACTGGGTGGCAATAAAACGAGTTCTGTGATATTTGGAATATACCCAAGACTACGCTTTGCACTATAATAAATATCCTGCGGTTATCGAAGGATATAGTGATGCAAATTGGATAACCAGCTCAACAGAAACAAAGTCCACATGTGGATATGTATTTACTGTTGGTGGAGGAGCAGTATCTTGGTAGTCTTCCAAACAAACGTGCATCGCTCGCTCTACAATGGAATAAAAGTTTATAGCTTTGGATAAAGCCGGTGAAGAAGCTGAATGGCTTCGAAATTTCTTAGAAGACATTCCGTTCTG
>MU675834.1:27458-39875 GCA_026770625.1 Nicotiana glauca
AAATATATATATATATATATATATATATATATATATATATATATATATATATATATATATATATATATACAAGTTACATAATTGAATAGAAGTTGTATACAAATTATATGTAATTTGTAATTTTTGACCAAATTTCTATACAAAAAAATATTTCGAGTTGTAGATAAATTGTAGATTTTGACTGGATTTATATATATTTTATAAAAAAACTTTAGTTACTTTATATATATTGTAACACCCGGGAAAAATTCGAAGTGTTTTAAGACAACTAAAAAGATTGGCAGGTGCTAATTATATTAATTTGAGTATGAACAGGACTATGAACAAGACTAATAATATGAAGGATATTAATTAATCATGATAATATATGTATGAGGTGCATTAAGAATGGTTTATGGTCTATGAAGAGCCCTAAGGCTAAGTCAAGTTGGAAATTATATGATGGGGTAAAGTTTCAAGTGAGTTCACACAAGACCTAAATTCAAACGAGCATAACTATCAAGATATGAAGTGTTATATAGTATATTACTTGTCAAATGAAAGGTATATGTATCTAGTTTTTAATGCTTCAAACTGTTCATCATTTGAATATTTCTACAAGAAGTTATGACCTTATTACTAAACGGCAGCAAAACAGCTATGCGAGTCCTACGCACCATTGCGTAGGCAAATTTAGCAGCTTCCACTCGAAGAGGAATGGAAGGCCACCCTGCGTAGCCTTTGTGTGTAGTCTACGCAGAGGGATACGCACCCATCAGACCCATTTTTAAAGTGTAGAAATAAGGGGTTTAGAGAGAGAAATTGTTAGTTCTTCAACTTGGAATAGATTTCTAGAGAGAAGGAGAAGCTTATACCACGAGTACACTTCAAGGTAAGTTATTTTGATACAAGGATGATTATATAACATCATTTAGTGATAACACTAACTTATTATGGATCAAATCTGTAGGGAATACAGTGAATTTTCAAGAACACCAAAAAGAGGAAAAGTGAGATTCTTCCACCAAGAGGTAATCCCTTCACTTGAGCTTCATATATATGTCATGTTGGAGTAAGGGTATCATGTTTATGGATTTTATTGAAGTTATAATGGGATATTGTATGAACCCTGAGGGTGGGTCTTGAGAATGCCATTTTGGGTAAAGAAGAAGATATATAGTGATGAGTTGATATAAATGGAATTGTTTTGAGTTTCTAATGATTTCAATAGACTTGTGTTGCACCCCATGTTTTCGTACGTAGAAGTACGCCATAGATAAATTGCTATAAGCTCAGAAATAAGATGTTACATTCTGTATTTTTGTACGTTAAAGTTTTGTCGTAAGCTAACCCACGTAAGTTCGGGAATGAGATTATAAGCATTACGCTATTTCAAACAAGTGATGAGCACATTCGTGAAGGTGAGAGGATAAGAAAATCGAAGAAAATGAATTTCGTCGAAGTTTGATATGTTGAGATAAAAAACGGTCCAAGCTAAAATACCCAATATTTGTGGACTAGTGCCATACAAGGTACCACATGACCATGATAGTAAGGTATATAAAGTGTGTTAAAAGTAAGTAGTATTTTAAGTAATTTGAGATAATTGTTAATTAGATTAGCAAGGGATTAATTATTAATTTTAGTGGAAAATTAGCCAATTAATTAAGAGGTTAATGGGTAAATCTTTGGTGAAGACAACCCTAACATGGAAGAAATGAAACCACCCCAAACAATGACTCTTAGTAATCAAAAATAGGTGGCAAATAGGGGCCTTTAGGCCAAAGCCTAATCATCCTAAAGTGGGGCCCACAAAACCAACAAATTTAAGATTACCTTATCTCATTATGATGCTAGGCTTGAACGGACGGAGCTCACAACATTTCAAGATCTCTTTACCTCACTAAAGAAAGGTAACTACTTATTTTAAATTCTAAGAGATTTGCAACGAAGTTATACTGTGTAATCGTAACGGGATTTTGCTATTCTAAGAGAGCACAATATAATATTTCTCAAGAATATCATACAGTTCCTTTCCTACTTCGATATGCCGTTATGTGATTTGTCGCAATTGACGTGTGTTAGAGGGATTGACAAGTGAATCGGCTCAGGTATGTTAAGGCTATCCCTTCTTTCTTTTGACATGATCTATACGACACAAATGAAACGAGCAAATGCACAACTTCCATAAGTGACTCTATTTATAGACATACTAGAGATGCTTATGTTCTTGATTTCCTAGATGTTATATTATTTTATTATTTGTTCATGGATCTCAGAAAATACGTAAGTTGATAAAGTTTATTCCATAATATTAATCAAAGAAATAATGATCCTATGACACTCCGAAAGATTTTATTGATGTACTTTTCGTGCCTTGCATTCATTTATATTGACTCATGACCAGATGATATTATATACGCGTATATATGTATAATATATGTATATGGGATATGAAAAAAGGTTACAGCGTTATATACGCACCACCACTTGATCAGCTGGTATACATTAATAATTTGCCCACAGTAGCCGAGATGATATGATGGTATGCCCTTAGAGGCTTGATGATGTTATGAATTCATATACCCATACATGGTATGACATTTATATGCATATGCATGATATTATAATATTAAATAATTCACAAAGCTATTCAGATATACATGTTGAGTCTGTTACTCCAAGTTTCTCATGTCTATTGTTTACTAATTTTCATTCCGTACATACTCAGTACATTATTTGTACTGACGTCCCTTTTGCCTAGGGACGCTGCGTTTCATGCCTGCAGGTTCCGATAGACAGGTTGAGATTCCTCCAGGTAGGCTATCAACTCAGCAAAAGATGTTGGTGCGCTCTATTTGCTCCAGAGTTGCTTATTTGGTCAGTATGATTTAGACATGTATTGATTGGTATGTTGAGGCCCTGCCCCGACCTTATGACGTCTATGTGCTCTTAGAGGCTTGTAGACATATATCATGTATGTGAAAGATTTTATGGCCTTGTCGGCCTATGTTCAGTGCACGAGTGATTATTTTGGCCTTATAACTCGTACATCATATGTACAAGTTAGTGGATCAGGTTGGGTCGTTTTATGTCGAGTGTTCCCTCATGTTTTATTCTTGTTACCTTATTCAGTCCTTCTAGCCCATTTATCCATGTTGATGTAATAAGTGTTGATACCCAATTTTTTCTCATATGTTTTAACATATTATATATATATATATATATATATATATATATATCAAAATAGCACATATGCAGTTGTAAGCATGCTTAGTAAGCATGCATAAGCATTTTTATAATTTTTTTCTATAATTTTTAAAAGCTCCAAATTAATTTATTTCTTCCCTTTTTATTTATAAAATTTCCAATAATTATCCTTCAAATTACTTTTGTGGTGATTTAGTCATCTAAATTCTTTATTTATGCCAAAATATTGTTAAAATATTTTAGTGTATTTTTTATAATTGCATTTATATTTTTTAGGCTAAATTGCATATCTTTGAAATAATAGCCCAACTAATGCATAATTATATTATTGATGCATAAAATGATCTTTTATATTTTTAAAATATTAAAAATCTATTCTAAATCATTTTAGTACATGAATTGTTTTTGGAAATCATTTATTATTATTATAAATTACATAACTATTAAAAGTGACTATTTAAAATCTAACCTATTTTATTTTTCAATTTCAGCCCCAACCTAACCCAATTACCAGCCCAATTTCAATTAAATTACCCAGCCCAAACCCCAGCTACCCGATCCAGCCCCCAAAACCTTTTAATCTCGGCCGTTGATCATTATGATCAATGGCCACAAACGACCATTCCTAAAATAAACCCAAAAGACCCCCCCAAACCCTATCGTTCTATACTCACCGTCGTCATCTGTTCCTCTCATCTCTCAAAGGCTCTCAACCTAACCCTAATCAAACCTCATTGACCCTCGTCCATGGCCATCTTCGGTGACTTCTCACCATCTCCCAGGCCTCCAATGGCCTCCCTCATGTTACTCTTGCTATCTCCAGGGCCCTCAAGGGAATATGGCTAGCTGGTTTGCATCTATGGTTCCTCTCTCACCTTTTTCAGGCCATTCCAGTGTGATTCCGAGTAAGATCGTCCTATATTAACTACGATATATGGTCTTCTAAGAAGGTTTCTTCACCTCTGTATGGTTCTCTTCGAAGCCCTAATTTCTTTTCTAAACCTCTTAGATCTATACAGATCTAAGATGATTTGGGTTTGTTTCATGTGAGTTTTATAACAACCTTGAGATTCTTTACAAGAATCGAGTGATTTTTAAGCAATTTTCATCTTTTTTCTAAACTAGGGTTTCCGGAATTTCTTTTTACAACTTGTTTAATGACTTTAATCTTCTGCTTCTCATATGTCTTGACTGATTTTGTAAGTCTGTTATAACCTTAGCTTGCTTGTACTGAAAGCCTTAATTTTTTAGGGTTCTTCATTTGGTTTCTGTGTACTGTACATCTGAGTATGTTCTTGCTTTGGTTTCTTATGATTTCTTGTGATTTTCTTGTCCTAATATGCTTATACTGAATCTCTTAGTACAATCCTTTCAGTGATTCTATATGCTCGTGTTCATCCTGACTATTCATGTCAAGACATGTACTTTTCTCATTGAATCAGTGTCGTTTAACCTTTATTTTGTTAAAATTATGTGTCAATTTCTGACTATTCATGCCTTGCTTTGTTTTATATGCTAAACATGCTGAGTCTTTCATGATTTTCTATTTGATTATTCTGAATCCTTTGTTCTTGGTTTGATTTGAACACTTTCCCTTAAACTTTCAATTCTTACCTCTCTACTCGATTTGATTGAATTGCTTGCCTTAATTTTTTTTTTCTTGCCTTGTTTGTATTTTGTCGATTCTTACTGACTTATTTCCTTAATTAAAACTTCTGTTCATTTACCCCTAATTACCTACTCTATACCAAGCCTCACTTGATTTTTTTCCTGAAATACTTAGCATGCTTTTACCGTTGGTTTAATTGTCCCTTGATTAAGGGAAAGACTTGATGATTTATATGTGACTTCCCTGATTTGCTACTTAATTGATCTCTTACCTAATATTTTGATTACTATATAAATCCCCTCTTATTTTAAGTTCTGGACAATGAACACTAGTTCATCCACACTATTATACCCTCAAAAGTTCTCTACTCTCTTCTGTTCCTTGCAATTCTTAGTAGTTCAGCCGGTTGTAAGCCAAGGCTGGCTACTGGAATCATCTCTACTCTGTATTTTGTATACTCTCCTTAACTGTATGTTCTGATTCAATTCACATTCCAAACTATGTGTCCCCTTTTGTGATTTCCAGTTTTATGTGCTATTCTACTTAATATACAATCAACATGCCTAGATTACTGTATCACAAAGTATTGTTAAGCTCATAGCTATTATACTGTTACGCATGCTAATCCTGCTTTAAATAATTGGTTCACTAGCATGTCCCAAGTTGTATTATATGCTTATGATTTCACTCAGCATAACCAAATCCTACCTGTTCTAAAATCTTGAATGTTTCATAAAGTGTTTGTCTAGTCCAGTTTGTTCTATTTCACTAATGAGATCCTATTTATGTCTTAAACCCATGTGTTCTCAACTTAACTTTGCAACTACCATCTGTGTATTTGATTTCCATCACTAAGGTGCATTATAGGTGTTCTCCTACCTCTTTCCCTTGTGTAAGGTCTGTTCTGAAACTGTGTGTTCTATGACTTGCTTTCTAATTGTTTTAAAAATGTTCTTCATGTTTTCTCAAACTATTCATACTCTAACTCTGTTATGAATTTCATAAAAGTTTTTTCTATTACTAAGACCTTCTTTCTCTGTTTACCAAGCTCTTTCAAATTCATTATGCACTCCCACATTACTTTTAGAATACTAGGTTCTGCCCCTCTGATATGTGTACTGCCTTGAGATCTTTTAAGGTCTATCTGAACTTTGGCATGTTAGAGCTGGCCTTTTCACACTGCACCTAAATTAGTTATTATTTGAGAAAAGGTCTAGGTGTGAGCACTGCCCAGGATCCTTGAGATCCTTAGGGAACTTTGACACACTTAGACATGATAATTGGTTATGGAACTTTGACATTTGAGGCTATTGGAGGCTTGGAAGTCAATTGGGCCTACTATAGGCTCCCTATAGATTAACTCCTATTTTTTTAAAAGTATTTTCATTTTATTCATTGGCTTGTAATAATTATTGTAAACAACATTGGTGTGATTAGTGAAAAGGGGTGGGTAGTTATATATGTTGGGTAAAATGTGTAGATACCATGCCTATAGGGTTGTGTTAATTCAAAAGCATTTGCTATGTTTGCTTTACTTTCACAGTATAAGAAACCATGGCTATAGGATCCAAATGGCTTTAATAATAGAGATCATGCCTATAGGGTTAAAATCAACTTTATATTTAGATATCATGCCTATAGAGATAAAGTAATTAAAGTTCAGTATTGTTACAACATGTATTCACATTCATCTTCTTAGATTTCATGCCCATTAGTTCAAGAGTCAGCTTTAATAACTAGATACCATGCCTATAGGGATTAAAATCGGCTCTAATAGAAATCATGCCTATAGAACTTAAAATTAGTTTAGTTAAACAAATCAGTCTAATTCATGTTTGAATTGGTTTAATTAACTATCCGTTTCTTTAAATACATTTTTCTCAAACCCCGCCTTAATTAATGCCGCTAGAAAAACATGTCTGTAGGATTTCAAGTTGTCCGCTTAAAAATTGATCATTGTTTTACTGCATTCCTAATAGATATCATGCTCTTAAGACACCACTGTTATGCGTATACGCAAGCCTCTATGGCGATTCAAATTCTGCAACTATAAAATTGTGCTTTGTTATTTGAGACTGTTCAAATTTAACGGGTCTAAAAGTCAGTAAGAAAGCTAAATAGGTCTTTGACACTTTGTCCTAATTCAAATGTTGTATAATCCCAGTTCACCTCGATATCATGTTCTAGGATTTTCTCTTAAATACTTGACTGTTGTTTTAAGACGTGCATTTACTTGTTATATTTATGGAGGTGACTGTGAGCCTATAGTTTGTTCTCTTTATGTGTAGTCCTAACTGTTTTGAATGGCGCTTAGACTTTTCTCCTTTAAATAACTTAGGAAGGTCTAGAACTGTCCAAAAGTAGAGGTCCTAAAATACCTCCAGGACCACAAGGAAGGGACGGTTAGTGCATGCAAAGGACATTTTGAAGGTTGTTAGAACGCTTTAGGCTATGACAAAGGTGAGGGAATTGGGTAGTAAGGATATGATGATTACGCGCTAATGTCACGTGTAGCCCCTAATTGAGTAGTGATTATCGGGCATTGCATGGGGTGATCCTGTAGGCTAACCAACCTAGGACCCATCTTTCCTGATTTCTGATGTTTAAACTTTGCTTTTTTCTATGTATGCAATTTGTTCAAGTCTTTTGCTTTTGTCTCATTATTTGAGTCAAACAACGTCCAAAACATGCCCTTATTTGCAATTATGTGTTTAAACTATTTATTTGTTAAAAGGACTAATTCATAAGTATAAGTTCGGCCGGGAACCACCGTTGTGGACCGAGAGGGGTGACTAACACATTCCCATCAAGGTTATTTCGAGCCCTTACCCTAAATTTCTGGTAATGCAAACTAGTCTAAGATTTAATCGCTTTAGGTGCCCTAATGCACCATAATCCATTAGGTGGAAACTCTTCAAAATACCCAAATTCCCAAAAGGAAATGAGTTATTATCCCCATGAATGTTGAAACCCAAACTTCTCTCAGCATGCCGACTCTGATGGGGAAATTTTAGGTTCTTACCATAACGAACATATCTTTTGTGAATTAGTCCAAGCATGCATTATCCCGTACCCTTTCCCCTTATTTGAATTTAATGGCCTATTTTGAGCATTTATGATTCTTTTTATTCTTGAAACTGACTTGTCTTTTAGTTTTCTTTTTCTGTAACTGTCTTTCAATTATTTAAATACTGCATTTATTTTTTCCTACGTGCAAATACTTGACTACATGCTATTTATTGCTTCATAAATCATGCTCCGCATCATATTCCATTCGTGCGTACTAAATCCTAGAGAAACGCTTGATGAATGGTTACGCTATTCCTATTAATTACCCTTAAATTCGGAAAGGCCTATTTGCGGTAAAACTAGTCGATCAGCGGTGCAGTCGACGGTTTCGTGCAATTCCCCCTCAAGTTTCCCGCTTGAGGGTACCAGTCTAAACCCCCATAGTAACCTTACTCTAATTGAAATTGTGCATGCATCATGGTCAAACCTAGTCAGATCAATATGTTGTCCACATAATGATCCTTTAAGATGAGCCTTATCCAAAAGTCCATTGGGGCCTCCATAATCCCAATGGATACAATCACGTTATGTGCATTAATTTGGAGAACTAAATGCCAATATGCTAATCATAAATGTATAAATAGTCGAGTCTGGTGCGGGAGAAAGGCCTAACCCTTTTGTTTTTATAGAAAATGAGGCATGAGGTCCCCAGATTCGGTATGGTTAGCAACATTACACCATTGTTGCTAGATTGGTGGGATGACCTTTACTCAAGTGACAAGAAATATATAAGAAAGTACATGGTTAACTTGCCTTCCCTGTTATACATTGAGCCAAACAAAAGGTTGATTGAGGCTGCCACTTTATTCTGGGATAGTAAAAGGGTTGTGTTCCGTTTCGGCGATATAGAAATGACACCACTTCTAGAAGAAATTGGAGGGCTTGCGGGTTTGGCTTGGGATAGCCCCGGGTTGTTGATGTCGGAGAACCGTACTGCTAAAGGTCTTTAAAGATGATGGGGCTGAAGAAAAATGCTGACTTGGTATGCCTAAAGGAATCTTACATACCCTTCGAAAATCTATATGAGAGGTATGGCCATATAAAGTCTTACCGTACCGACCATGATGAGCTCTCTCTCACTTTTCTAGGCCACATCTACCTCAGAGTGTTCGTGTTCATTGTATGCTTTTTGGGCTTGATAGTGTTCCCAACAAAAAATGGAAGAATCCACACTAGGTTCACCATGGTTGCCAAGACTTTGATGGAATGGATCAATGGACAGACATACACCATAGTCCCCATGATCATAGCTGACATCTAACAGGCCTCTAGAGCGCTGTCAAAGAGGGGTCCAACAATTTGAGGGTTGTAACCTGTTGCTATAGTTGTGGTTATTAGAACATCTTCAAAAGGGCCGGTATTGCCAAGAATTTCCGTGAAGGGCTTGGAATGACTATATTGCCTTCGATCACCCCAAGCGGATGACCTATATTCCAGACAGGTTTGTTTAGCCGAAAAGTGCCAAAGAGTGGGTGGAGTTCTTCAACAATATGACCGAGGAGCAAGTGCAATGGATGTTTGAATGGTTCCCAACAGACTAATTCATCATCAGATACAAGGACGCCCCACACCTGGTGCTAATCGGGTTGAGAGAGATATATCCTTATGTCCCTATCTGAGTTATGACGCAAGCATGCAGGAAACAGGTTGTACCAAGGGTTTCCAAGATGAGTCATTTCAGAGCAGACTTCCAGGACAACGACGTCCCTTACAAGTGCCAAGCTCATCACATGTGGCACTACAAGATCATTGTTGAAAAGAACACAGTCGAGCCCGACAGGTATCATACAAGGTGCGAACTTCTCTACCCTGCATGGTTAGAAGACAATCTAAAGGGAGTGGTGATGCTAGGAGACGATCGAGGGAATAAAATCATAGACGAAGAAGCTGAAGCTCAAGTCAAACACAACAGGTTGCTCAAGAGGGTCCACGACTCTGAGAATGAGCACCAACAAATACATGAGAGGAATGTGAGGTTGATCGAAGAATTGAAAGAAATGGTAGTCACTTCCAACAGGAAGTTGGAATATCTGGAGCGAGGAATAGTGGAGCTGGAAGGTAAAGTCATAAAGAGGATCGAGGATTGCCAGAACACTGAAGGAACTGAAGGAGGACATCTGGCCAAAGCCTACTTGCTGCTGGGTCTGCGTGAGCTGGGGGACCTGTATGATGGAGTTAGGAAGATCGAATCTGAGGAAGGTTCTTCTGGGACCAAATAGGCTAGATTTATTTAGTTTTCTGAAATGTAATAAGGCCAAGTGCCAGTAATGACTTATTTTTCTATTATCTTAGTGTCGTTTGGGATTCGTCTGTTTTTCATGTTATGAAATGAAGCATTTATTGGCATCTAAAATTTTCCAAATCTATTTGTCGCTAGGCCTACCTCGAGCACAACGAGGCTCCCAAATTAATACACGAATTTATATTTTCGTAATATGTGTTTAAATATTACAAACATTTCAATATCCTTACTGACTTGTTACCTTTTGTTTTTCCTTATTTTGATTATTCCCATTCCCTGAGGTTGGTTCACTCATACTGGCCTGATTAGCGTATCATACTAGATCTAGAGGCCCTCTACCTCTTCCTCCTCCAAGTAATACAAAAGGCAAATGAAAAGAAAAAATGGATGACTGAAGTGGTATCCGAAAGGAGAATGTTGAGAACACAGAAACTTCAGATGGACGGAGTACTCCGACGCCGAATGACCTAGCCTTGAGATTGGAATAGAAGATAATAGAATTGCAAGGAGAACTTGAGCGGGTTCACAACTTAGCAAACTTGTCACTCACCCTGAATGTCCCCGACATCAACCAATAGAACACAAAGAACCCGACACCTCCCCAAAACACACAAAATCAACATCCATAAAATCCTCCCGCACCAAATCAATACACAACTCCACCCCAAAATCTCAATCTATTGACAATACCAACTCCGCAACAATATCACCATCAACCAATTCAGTACTCACGAACCACCACTTACCACACTCCCCAAAACACACCACAACCCATTCCCAATCCCCAAAACTCCACTAATGAACATCATTACACCCAAGTCCCCGGCACCCAGCAAAGCAACCCTATATATGTGGAAATTGTACCTCACTCTATCCAACCAATCTCCTATACACCGGAATCCTATGCTCATTAAAATATGGCTGAACAACTCAAGAAGTTGACGAATTGAGTTCAGGGCGTTGAAGGCGACAAAGGAATAAAAGGTTTGAACTATGAGGATTCATGCATACAACCAGATGTAGAACTGGCAGAGGGGTAAAAATTCCCCAAGTTCGAGATGTTTGACGGTGCAGGTGATCCCAGTGTTCATTTGAAGACTTATTGTGACAAGCTTGTTGGGGTCAGAAAGGATGAAAAGATCCGAATGAAACTCTTTATGAGGAGTCTTACTGTAGATTCTTTGTCCTGGTACATCAGCCAGGATCCTAAGAATTGGTCCAGTTGGGTAAGTATGGCATCCGATTTCATGGACCACTTCAGGTTCAACACAGAAAACATACCAGATGTTTTCTACATCCAGAATCTCAAGAAGAAACCCACCAAGACCTTCTGTGAGTACGCTATTGGAAGCGGCTAAAGTCAAGCCATCTTTGGACGAGGGAAAAATGAACAAGTTCTTCGTCAGAGCGCAGGATCCACGGAACTATGAAAGATTGATGATAATAGAAAATCATAAGTTCTCTGATATCATCAAACTCGGGGAAAGAATCGAAGAAGGAATCAAAAGCGGGATGGTAACAAATTTTGAGGCACTATAACCCACGAATAAGGTATTACAATCAAGCGGCATATCAAATAAGAAAGATGTTGGAACAGTAATGGTGGCTCAAGGCCCGAAATCTCCATACACATACCAAACACCTCCACTTACATATCAAACACCTCCACCCACATATCAAACACCTCCACCCATGTACCAAGAACTACCAACCACATATCAACCCTTATCTCCTAGATATTCCCAACCAACCACTGTATATCACACCTATAACTCCCAACCATCCCACTTCCAATTACCACCAACTCACCAAAATTATCCAAGACCAAGACCCAACTTCGACCGCAAGCCACCCAGACAATACAATGCCATTGCTAAGCCCATCGACCAGTTGTATGAAAGGTTAAAAGTTGCGGGTTACGTCACTCCTATTCCCGCTGTGGCATTAGAAAATCCATCCCAATGGGTCAATCCAAACAAAACTTGTGTGTACCATTCTGGTATGAAGGGGAACACCACTGATGAGTGTCGAACATTAAAGGATAAGATCCAGATGTGAGCACATGATTTTTGCCCTATAAGAGAAATACTCCCAAAGATTCAAAATAAAACAATTTTAGTTTGCTTGCAATTGTTGTGAATTTTGTGTCATTTTTCTTGTATTATTTACATTTATCTGTGCATGTTTATTTGTTTAAATAAATAAAAATACAAAAATATATTGCATTTGCATATAAAATTCAAGTTTACAATTAAGAATAATTAAGTTTGTTTTACGAAAATGAAAAATCACAAAAATATGTATTTTT
>MU675836.1:0-43098 GCA_026770625.1 Nicotiana glauca
GGATTGGGCTAGATTTTTGGGCCTGGTCCGATTTTAGTATATATATATATATATCATATTTGGCCCAAATTGTATATTTTTAATTTTACTCTTGTTTTGTACATTGTATTATTATTAATTTCTATTTTTTTTGTATTTTCTATTTTATAATTATTATAACATTTTCTGGAGAATTTTATTAATTATTTCATCCTAATAAATATTATAAAATTTTTATTTAATTTTCTTATTATTTGTTCTACCATTTTTGATGCTTTTCCTAATTAATTCCCTTTTATTTATTTTTANAATTCCCTTTTATTTATTATTTTTTAATTTTTTGTTTTGGAATTCTTTACTTGGGGTAAAAATCACGTGCTCACAGTACTAATCGAGTTGATTAAGAGTTGAGCTAAGATTTGGTTATAGCTGATTCTTCCTTGCCGGGATGGTTATTTTGATATTGTTGTTCCCTAACCGGGAAATTATTATTATATTGCTTTAGTTTTCCTTGCCGTAATTTTATTGTGACTTTGTGTTGAATTGAAATGGGAGCAGGTGGTACACCTACCATAAGTTATTGATTGAACTTGGAGCGGGTGTTACACCTACCACAAGTTATTGATTGAAATGGGAGTGGGTGGTACGCCTACCACAAGATATTGATGAAATGGGAGTGAGTGGTACGCCTACCACGAGTTATGATGAAATGGGAGCGGGTGGTACGTCTACCACGAGATTTGATGAAATGGGAGCGGGTGGTATGCCTACCATAGAAATTTTGATGAAATGGGAGCGGGTGGTACGCCTACCATGGAAACATTGAGAAATAGGATTGGGTTGCACGCCTGCAACGAGATATATACTGACAGTAAAATCTGCTTTTTTTTCCCTTATCCGTGTTAGAGTTAAACTGTTGATTTTCCATTATTATTCTTTGAAGTCTTGTATTATCTACTATCCCTGAAGCATGTTTTCCTCGCATAAAAATGTTTATTCTTGTTTATTTTTCCGTTGTATATGAATATAACTGCACAGGTTTATGTGGTAGTCATGTCTAGCCTTGTCACTACTTCACCGCGGTTAGGCTAGGCACTTACCAACACATGTGGTTGGTTGTGCTGATACTGCACCTTGTGCTCTTTTGCACGGATCTAGGTACCGAACTGCAGTAGTAGTTCGGGAGTCTTCCTTCAGTCCATCAAGATACCGAGGTAGCCTTGCAGGCGTCCGCAGGCCCGGCGTCTCCTTTATCTTACATTTCATTATGTTATCTCATGTTTCAAGACAAACAGTGTTATTTTTCCTTTAAACTGTTGTATTTATTACTCTTAGTAGTCCGTGGATATTGTGACACGGGTTCTTGGGTATAGGCATATGATTATTTCCGCATTATTGCTCAGTTCATTTAATTTAACTCTTCCGCTTAAATTTTATATTTATGATGTTATTCTAATATTTAATACTTGTTGATATGATTGGTAAAAAGAATTTGAAATGAAAGAGTTAGGAGTTTATGATTTGTGGCTTGCCTAGCTTCTATATGTTGGCACCATCACGACCCCCGAGGATGAGAAATCTAAGTCGTGACAAGTTGGTATCAGGACTCTAGGTTGCATAGGTCTCACAATTTACGAACAAGCTCAGTAGAGTCTGAGGGATCGGTACAGAGACGTCTGTGTTTATCCCTAGAGGCTACATAATTAGGGAAAGTTTCACATTTGTTCTTTCTTGTCGTGCGGTTTTGTTTCTCAATGCTAATTGAGTTTCTACTCTGTTCTTTCGCAGATGGTGAGAACACGTGCTTCCTCATCTTCTAATCAGCAGTTCGAGCCCCAAGCAGCTCCTACAAGGGTCAGAAGGAGAGGCCGAGGTAGAGGCCAAGGTAGTGGCAGAGCTCAGCCCCGAGCATCCGCACCAATGGCGGAGCCTCAGGTTGACTTTGACGAGAAGGTTCCGGCCCCAGCCCCAGCACTTCCGGTAGGCCCAGCTCAGGTCCCAGAGGGGTTTATTGCTACCCCAGTTTTTTAGAATGCTCTGGTCCGATTGGTGGGCTTTGTGGAGAGTGTTACCTGAGAAGGTTTGATTCCTATAGCACCAGCCACTTCTCAGGTTGGAGGAGGAGCCCAGACTCTGGCTACTCATACTTAGGAGCAGGTAGCTCTCCCGATTCAGACTCCAGTAGTTCAGCCAGTTGGAGTAGCTTAGCCGGGTGTGGTAGCCCAAGCCGGTGATGGAGCAGCTATGTCTGTCGATGCTTTGTGGAGATTGGACAGGTTCACCAAGCTCTTCACTTCTACATTCAGCGGTGCATCTACCGAGGATCCCCAGGATTATTTGTACAATTATCACGAGGTTCTTTGGAAGATGGATATTATTGAGACCAGTGGGGTTGATTTTGCTACATTTCAGTTGTGTGGATCTGCCAAGACTTGGTTGAGGGATTATTGTTTAGCTAGACCAGCAGGATCACCAGCCTTGACCTGGGAGCAGTTCACGTATATATTTCTGGAGAAGTTTCTCCTTATTACATAGCGAGAGGCCTATCAGAGGTAGTTCGAGCGTCTCCAGTAGGGATCCATGACAGTCACCCAGTACGAGACTAGGCTTATTGATTTGGCTCGCCATGCTCTTGTTATACTTCCCACTGAGAGGGAGAGAGTGAGACGGTTTATTGATAGACTCATTCAGCCTATTCGTGTCCAGATGGCTAGAGAGGCTGGGAGCGAGATATCCTTTCAAGAGGCGGCCAATATGGCCTAGAGGATTGAGATAGTATTGTCACAGGGGTGTGATCATAGGGCAGACAAGAGACCCCATCAGCCAGGCAGGTTCCGTGGTGCCTCGTCTAGAGGTAGAGACTCGTATGATAGGGGTCATCCTCCTAGGCCCTTTCAGTCAGCTCTTCAGGTTTCTCACAGTGCTTCTGGTAACCGTGGTCCTCAGATGCAGTATTCTGATCAGCAGTCTTTCAGTGCACCACCAGCACCTATTAGTGTACCACCACTTCAGAGTTTCCAGGGTCATCAACCCTAGTAGCCGAGGGCTTGTTTTACTTGTGGCGACACGAGGCACATTGCTAGGTATTGCCCTCACGCACAAGGTGGCTCTCAAGATTAGAGTTCTCGTGCCATAGTTCAGGCACAAGGTGTTCCACAGCCCGCCCAGCCAGGTAGAGGTGGGGGTAGAGGTGCTAGAGGTGGAGGTAGAGATCATAGAGATGGAGATTAGACCACTAGAGGTGTAGGCCAGCCAGCAACAGGCCAACCCAGAGAGGTAGATCAGAGTAGTGGGGCCCAACCTCGATGTTATGCTCTTCAGGCCAGGCCCGAGGCTGAGGCTTTAGATGCCGTTATTATAGGTACAGTTTTGGTTTATGATAGAGATGCTTCAGTGTTGTTTGATCCGGGGTATGTGTATTCGTATGTGTCATCTTATTTTGCCCCGTATTTGGTCATGCCTAGTGATGCATCGGGTATTCATGTTTATCTGTCTACACCAGTGGGTGACTCTATTATGGTCAATCGAATCCATCGTTCTTATGTCATGGTGATTGGGGGTCTAGAGACTCGTGTAGATTTGTTGCTTTTAGACATGGTTGACTTTGATATTATATTGGGGATGGACTAGTTATCACCATATCACGCTATCTTGGACTGTCATGCCAAGACTGTGACCTTAGCTTTATCGGGTATGCCTCGTTTAGACTAGAGAGGGACTTATGTTCATTCTACCTATAGTGTTATATCATATGTGAAGGCTCAGCGTATGGTCGAGAAGGGGTGTTTGGCCTATTTAGCCTATGTTCGTGATTTTAGTGCTGAGGATCCCTCCATTGATTCTGTGCCCATTATTTGTGAGTTTCCTGATGTTTTCCATTTAGACCTGCCCGGTATGCCACCCCATAGGGATTTTGACTTCTGCATTGATCTGGTTCTGGGCACTCATCCCATTTCTATCCCACCATATCGTATGGCCCCACTAAAGTTGAAAGAATTAAAGGAACAATTGTAGGATATGCTTGAGAAGGGTTTCATTAGACCTAGTGTCTCACCTTGGGGTACGCCGATGTTATTAGTCAAGAAGAAAGATGGGTCAATGAGAATGTGTATTGATTATCAGCAATTGAATAAGGTAACGATCAAGAATAAGTATTCGCTACCGAGGATTGATAATTTGTTCAACCAACTTCAGGGTGCCAGGGTATTTTCCAAGATTAACTTGTGATCTGGCTACCATCAATTGAGGATTAGGGCATCTGATGTCCCTAAGACAGCTTTCCACACTCGGTAGAGGAATTATGAGTTCTTGGTTATATAATTCGGGTTGACAAATGCCCCAGCAACTTTCATGGACTTGATGAACCGAGTGTTCAGGACTTATTTGGATTCATTCGTGATAGTCTTCATTTATGATATATCGATATATTCCTGCAGCTAAGAGGAGCACGAGCAACACCTTCGAGTGGTTCTTTAGACTCTGAGAGATAGTCAGTTGTATGCTAAGTTCTCGAAGTGTGAATTCTGGTTGGGTTCAGTTGCATTTCTGGGTCATGTTGTATCAGCAGAGGGTATTCAGGTGGACCCAAAGAAGATTGAGGGCATAACATTTCATCCCTAGACGGATCAGTTCGAGCGGACTATTCAGATTTTGGAGGAGATGCTTCGAGCTTGTGTTATTGATTTTGGAGGTTCGTGGGATCAGTTCTTGCCTTTAGCGGAGTTTTCCTACAACAACAGCTACTAGTCGAGCATCCAGATGGCTCCTTATGAGGCCTTATATGGTAGGCGGTGTTGGTCTCTGGTTGGATGGTTTGAGCCAGGGGAGGCTTGGTTGTTGGGTACGGATCTGGTTCAGGAAGCCTTTGACAAGGTCAGGATCATTTAGGATAGGCTTCATTCAGCTCAGTCCAGTCAAAAACGCTATGTAGGCCTCAAGGTTCGGGATGTGGCTTTTTTGGTTGGTGAGCGGGTATTGCTCTGAGTGTCGCCTATGAAAGGCGTGATGAGATTTGGGAAGAAGGGCAAGCTTAGTCCTAGGTTCATCGGTCATTTGAGATTCTTGACCGAGTGGGAGAGGTGGATTATAGACTTGCTTTGCCGCCGAACTTATCAGCCGTACATCCAGTATTTCATGTGTCAACGCTTCTGAGGTATCACAGTGATCCAGCTTACGTGTTAGATTTCAGCACTGCCCAGTTGGACAAGGAATTTTCTTATGAGGAGGAGCTGATAGCTATTCTAGACCGGCAGGTTTGTCAGTTGAGATCCAAGAGTTTTCCTTCTGTTCGTATTCAGTGGAGAGGTCAGCCTCCAGAGAAATCGGCCTGGGAGTCCAAGTCTGATATGCGGAACCGTTATCCTCATCTTTTCCCCGACTCAGGTACTTCTTTCTTTTGTCTGTTCGAAGATGAACGGTTGTTTTAGAGGTGGAGAATGTGACGACCCAAAGGGGTCATCACCAGTTTTAAATGAATTATGTGCTTTCGAGGCCTTGAAAACCTCATTTAGGTTTACCTCAGTTTGCATGCGCAGTCCGGGCATGTAGCCAGAAAACTTAAATATGAAATTATATGAAAATGCTAAGTTTTGGTATTAAAATGAATAAATTTGACTTTGGTCAGCTTTTTGGGTAAACGGACCCAGACCCGTGATTTGATGGTCCCGGAAGGTCCGTAGGAAAATATGGGACTCAGGCATATGCCCGAAATCAAATTCAGAGGTCCCGAGCCTGAGAAATAAATTTTTAAAGGAAATTGTTTTTCTGAAATTTTTAAGGAAAAATTGAAATGAAATTTGATTAGAATGTGTTGGTATCGGGCCCGTATTTTGGTTCTGGCACCTGGTACAGGTCTTATATATGATTTAAGATGTTTATGTAAAGTTTGGTTAAAATCGGACGCCGTTTGACGTATTTCGGACTTGAAATCCTAAATTAAACTTAATAAAGCTTGAGGAAAAACTCTTGATTTTGAGGTTTGATTCATTATTTTTATGTTATTTTGGCTATTTGATCGCACAGATAAGTTTGTATGATATTTTTGAGGTAGTTCATGTGTTTGGTTTGGAGCCCCGAGGGCTGGGGTGTGATTCGGATGAGTTTCAGGGTTATTTCAGCCTTAGAAATGTTGCAGAAATAGCTGTTGTCTGTTGTCCAGTGATTTCCTCTATGCGATCGCATCGGGTAAAGTTTTTTATCCACTGCGATCATGGACATAAGGTTTTGATCGCATAGAAGAAGAAAAATATTGTATAGATACGATTCATTTGGAGCCAAATTCGAGAGGAAAGACGGTTATAGAGGATTGATTTGATCGTGGAAGTTTGAGGTAAGTGCTTGGTCTAACCCTAGCTTGAGGGACTAGGATTTGAGTCATATTTACTAATTGCTAGTTGTTGAGTACGATGTATGGGCATGGTGATGAGTATCTATACGTTGGTGTTGAACATGACCGTGAGTCTTAAATTGATAGTGTAATGACCCAACCGGTTGTTTTGAGATTTTGCACCTTGATCGCCAGTTCTCGGGCATGACTTGCCCCATATTATGCATTATGACCGATGTAGATCGTTGGTTTTGGCTTATAGAAAAATCGAAATGAATTTGAAAGAATAGTCTCAGTTGAAGGATTTGAATTTGTAAGGGTTGACCAAGAGTTGATTTATTTGTACATGAGCTCGGATCGGAATTTGTATGATTTGGCTAGCTCCGTTAGATGATGTAAGACTTAGGAATGCGATCAAAATGCACTTTGGAAGTCTGTGGAAGGATTTGACTCGAATTGGCAAAGTTAGTATTTTTGGCGAATTCCGGTTGATAGGTGAGATTTTGATTCGAGGGTAGGAATGGAATTCCGAGAATTGCTGTAGCTTTATTTTATCATTTGGGATGTGTGTGAAAAATTTTAGGTCATTCGGATATCGTTTGGTCGGGCTTTTGATCTAAAGTGTATTTCGGAAATTTTGGTGAACTTAGACTTGAATCTGATGTAATTTGATGGTTTCAGTGTTGTTTGATATGTTTTGATGATTGGAACGAGTTTGGGTGATGTTTTAGGTTGGGTTTGCACTTTTGGTTGAGGTCCCGGGGTCCTCGGGGTTATTTCGGATGGCTATCGGGATGAGTTTTAGACTTGTGCAAATTGCAGGCCTGCTACTTCTGGTATTTTCGCATCTGCAGAAAAGGAACCGCCGAAGCGGTCTCACAGGTGCGGAAGATAGGTCGCATGAGCGGTTTTCTTGTGGGCTTGGCAGGACCGCAGATGCAGAGTGGGGACCGCAACTTTTGGACCGCAGAAGTGGTATCTGGGGCCTTGGTGATTTCCGCAGGAGCGGACATTTGACTGCAGAAGCGGAAATGGGACCGCAGAAGTGGATCATGGACATAAGTGAATTTCCGTAGAAGCGGATATTAACTGCAAAAGCGGAAGTCGCAGAAGCGACATTATGACTGCAGATGCGGTAATGACTGGGCAAAATATTTAATTGGTCTTCTTCGCGAATTTTTGAGGGTTTCTCATTGCTAACTTCGGACTTAGAGAATTTTGGGCGATTCTGAAGAGGGATTTCAAGGAGCTTCAATAAGGTAAGGAATTCTTGGACTTAAAACACAATCCTATGGTATTATTACATGAATTAAGGCTGGAAATCTAAGAAATCATGGACTAAAAATGGAGGTTAGAGCTTGAACTTAAGAGAGCAAAGATTAGGGATTTGAGGGGTCAATTGAACTCTGATTCTTGTGATTTTGATATGTATGAACTCGTGGCGAGGTAAGGAATCCGTTGCTGTGAAAATTTCTGAGTTTTGAGAAGTGGTCCCGGGGCTCGAGTTTTGGTAATTTTGGGATTTGTGCCCGTTATCGTTTGTTTTCGCTTGGGCTTTGTTCCCTTAGCATATTGTGATGTATTCACTTTGTTTTTGGATAGATTTGACGCGCGTGGAGGCCGATTTGAGGGGTAAAGGCATCGTGAGCTAGAGATTTCGCCGGTTCGAGGTGAGAAATGATTATAAATGATATCCTGAGGGTTTGAAACCCCGGATTCGCACATCATAGTGCTATATTGAGGTAACTTGCATGCCGGATAGTGAGCGTGGGTTAGAGCATTGTTGGGGATTGCGACTTGGTCCGTCTCGATTGATGAATATACTGCGTATTTGTCTGAAATTACTTGTTATCATCACAATTTGGGTTGATTGCCATATTTGGGCTTCGCCAGCTATTTGAACCCTTCGGGGATTGTTGTTGACAAATCCTCACTGTTTTAATTATATACTTGAACTCAGTCATGTATTTTCCACCGTTTTTAAAACTCAGCCAAGTTTATTATGCCTTAAATGCTTGAAATGATATTTTCAAAAATATTTTAGGCTGAGCATCATGTTTTACTGTTGCCCGAGTGGCTTGTTGATCTTTGACTGGGTAAGGCCGAGGGCCTGTATTGTAAGGATACGTTTGGATCGGGTTGCACGCTGCAGCAGAGTTATACTAATATTGATATGAGTCCAAGGGCATAGATTGATGCCACGAGATGGATTAATATTGCTCTTGGGCCGTAAGGGGCCCCTCCCAGAGTCTGTACACCCCCAGTGAGCGTCGTCGGTGATAAATGGATCGGGCTACACGCCGTAGTGTTATGGGGATCGGGCTGCAGGCCGTAGCAGTACTAGTACTTTTTTGTGTTTACTTTATTTCATTTGCCTGCCTTTACCTGTTGTTTTTGCTACTTCATATGATATCTACCGGATTGCCTGGCATTATCTATTAATTGAGCATGGTGCCCGAAGGGCGGACTTCTGTGCTTATCTGCACTATTTAATTTGCATTCATTTGTCTACTATTGAAAAAGTCATTTTCAAAAGAGGTTTTTAACTAAGCTATGATATTTCTAAAGATTTCACAGCTTCACTGTTTTTTTTCTCAAAGGGTTTCACACTACTTCTATATAGCATGATGATATGTCATACGTGATTTCTTATCGCTCAATTGTTATTTACCTTTATTACTCACTGAGTTGGAGTACTCACTTTACTCCCTGCACCCATTTACAGATACAAGTATTTATTCACCTGGTAGCGGGTTTGGCTGTTTAGAGTCAGAGATATAGGAGTTTAACGAGGTGACTGCCAGCGTTCGCAGCATCGTTCGTCTCCCTTCGTTCTTTATTCTTGATTAGTGTACTTTTAGAACTTGTGGTTGTACGTACATTCTAATAGTTGCCCATGACTTGTGACACCCCGATTAGGGTGGTGTTGGATTGTATTTCCGCTAATTAATATTATTAAGTCATATTTTAGCTGTTCATTCATGTTTAAATTATTTTTAAAAAGACGAGTTGGGTTAGTTGGCTAGACTCGTCTTCACCAGAGGTTCTATCACGACCAGTGCGGGGTTTGGGTCGTGACAAATTGGTATCAGAGCCTAGGTTACTAGGTCTCATAAGTCATGAGCAGGTTTAGTAGAGTCTCGCGGATCGGTACGAAGACGTCTGTATTTATCCTAGAGAGGCTACAGAACCTTTAGGAAAACTTCATATTCTTTGAATTCTTATCGTGCGTCCTTGATTCAGCTTGAAATATAAATCTTGAAATTCCTTCCACGCGTTTGCATGCGCGCATGAGCACTCAGTATCAAATGTGCCTTGATGGCTTGTGATTCCTTGATCGAGGGGCGAGATGTGATCTCTATGAGATGATGTTGAGCTAGTCTGAAAGACTTGAGGCCAGATCTTTGCCTATGGCTTGAGCAGCGAGGTGCTGATTGTGTAAGCAAGTGTTTTGAACTTATATGTTTGGTATTGTCCCTATTAGCGGGAATGGCGGTTGGATAGCTATGTGATTTGTATGTTAGTACTGTGAAATGTATCTAAATGACTTGATAGTGATAAGAAGTCGGCTGGATAGTAGATGAACTATTAAGTGTTTGATTTCTTTTGTGATTTGATGTGTAGCCCGAGTTATGGGTGCGTGAAGAATTTTTTCATGTCTCCTATTTGGAGAGTGAAGTGCATTTCATGTGGTGGTATGAGTTCAGACCCAGGAAGACTAAATGACTATGTAATATGTATGACGGTGGAAGGTATGCAGAAATGTTAGATTAAGGTGAAGCAGGTGGTGTGATCCTTATGTGTACGTTTGAAGATCTCATGTATAAGTGAAAAGCACGTGTTAAAATTTGAAATTTTAGGTCGCTTAAGAGAGTGGGTTTAACTATTGCGGGGATGAATGTGAGATTTGCAGAAGATTTACAGTACTAGATGATTTGTGTTTTCACAAGCTTACAAATGATTTGAGTTTAATCTCACTATGGTATTGTGGCATCAATAGAGTAAAAGTGTTATGAGTTATTGAGTGTATCTCGATCTATGTCTTTGAGCCAAGTGGGGGAGTCTGCTGTGAGCAGTTGATTGCAGGGTTAGGTGCTATGTTGGTTCCAGTTTTAGGCGTACAAGTGAATTAGCTATGGCTAGAGTAAAGGAATATTTTGACAAAGGTTATATTATGCTTCATAGGGTATGAGAATCACAGAATGTATAGAGTGTGGTTGGTAAAGAATGCTCGACACATAGAGTAGAAAGTTGTTTGGTTGTATTGGGATGAGGATTTTATTTTGCGGTGTCGGAGTGCCAATGAGGCATGGGTGTTTCTGTTTGTTAGGTCAGGTAAGTTGTAGTTTGAATAAAGAGTGAATGACCTTCGAGAATGGTTCTAATGTGTTCGAGGTTCTACATGGAACAATCGGGTATCTTAAGGTTGTGTAGGTGGTTAGAAACTGTTATTTTCATTGGAAGAGGTCAAGACATGTGGCATTTCTATGAGAATTATGGGATTCTATGTGTCAGTATCAATAAAGTAAAGGTAACGAACTTAGATTCGCAGGAAGTTCTTCAGAATAAAGTATTTCGGAATGTGGTGTTTATGGGAATATTTGAGAGAGTATTCAGCCGCTTATGGGCCTTAAACAACATGGAGTTATGTTTGGGTCTCGTGAGGTAAACCTAGGTTGAGGCATTGTGGTGCTACAGTAAGAGGGAATATCAAGTTGATGATAAATCAGAATGGAAATTAGATAGATGGAATAGCTTAATAGTAGACCGAATCGGTATGGTAAGGATATGATTAATTCTTTGTATGTATTCGAGATAATGGGTTCTTGCAGGTATTTTGCAGCAATGCTCTTGGGTTTTGATGGCTTGCTTAGCTTTGTCTTGTTAGAAGGATTCAGTCCTGGCACTTTAATTTGTGAAAATGGAATTCGGAGAGTTCTTGATGGTTTTTACCGCGGTTTGGAGATGTATATTTTCTATGGGCATGCGAAGCATGGGAGGTGTTGTGACTTTTCTTCTAGATGGGACCAATGGAAAGTTCTTGACTGGTTGAATACGTAGATTTCTATGGCTCAAAAGGGAGATGAAGTTCTCATGTTATACTAGGATGGTATGGTATATGCGGTATGTAGTGGAGGATCGAGATTTGCGTGTGTAGAGTTACAGTTCAGCTCTGAAAGGAAGTTCATAAAACTCTTAGGCAGCGGGTAGCCTCAGATGGTTAAGGGAATGATATTTCTAATTAGAAGTGATTTGACGATAGTATATGTTCAGAAAAAGGGTAATGTGATTAAACTGATGATACTTTGGTAGTATTGCGGTATTTTCTTGTTGGATCGACTGGTGGTATTCGGCTTTGCTTGGTGGCACAAGGAAATTTTAGAGTATCTATCATGGAATGATTGGGTATTAAAGGTGTGATGGTGTTCGGCCGGCAAAATTGGGATCGGATATGATGATTCATGCGCCGTGTGGCTATGGAGATGGAAGCTCTCATATACAGACTATAATGTGGTTGTAGATCGTGTGTTTCGGCACTGTTTAGAAACTACCGGGATTTGGAGGCCCGAGTGGATCTTTCTTTGCTTGGTATGTTAGATTTTTGGATATGATATTGGGATGTAGACTGGTTGTCTCAGTGTTGCATTACTCTGGACTATTGCGCTATGGGCTATGCCGGAAATGCCATGGGTTGAGTGGCGAGGTGCGTCAGATTATGTTCTAGCAGAGTGCTTTATATTTCAAAGACCCATCAGATGGCTGGGAAGGATTTCCTTTCTTAATTGGGCCTTCGTGATGGATGTCAGTGCAGAGGTTTCTACCATTGATTCAGTTCCGATGTTGAGGCACTTTTTGAATGCATTTCTTGTGGCCGGGCATGTTGCCGGGAGAGGTTGTTGATTTTGGTATTGATTTGGTGTTGGGCACCGTATTGTATGGCTCTGGTAAGAGTTGTAGTAGTGGAAGGAGCAGCTTCAGGCTTCCTTGATAATGAGTTCATTGTCAGGCCAATGTGGATGCGTGTTCTAGCTTGAGACAGTTTGGTTGGCCCCGAATTTTATTATTGAGGGGCAGGTTGATTCGATCGTTATTGAGCTTGCTAGTAATCTGGGAGACGTGTGAGTTTCCTTTTTGTGTTGCGAGACGTTATGATTTGCTGGTTATAGGCACATATAGTGCGGTTCAATTGGGGTCTCTTAGTGGAATTCGAGCGGGGAAAGTAATTGAGCGTTGCTTAGTGAACGGTGTATTGGTTATGTCCTGTCGGATTGCGTGGCGTATGTTATTGTTCACCATGGATGTAATGATTTGCGTTGGTTCCAGACATCAAATTGTTCGTGGCTGCTGATTTTGAGCATAGTGACTAGAGGTATTTCATGTGGAGCAGTGTTTGGATAGGGTCGCGCATAGTAGCGAGGCTACGTGGAGATGTGACCTTTCGGGGTAGATTCATGTATTCTATTTCTATGATGTGAGACAGGGTCTCAACCTTGTGTTGTGATGGTACTGATGAGCTTGAGGTACATCTCTTTCGTTTGGGGGTCATTTTCATGATTTGAGTATATTCAAACCGTTTCTTATTGGTGCGTGAATTATGCAAGTTGTGGCTTAGGACTGTATTGATGTGTCATGTCACTGGAGTGGTGTGTTGGATTCGAGGTGATCGTTGGGGTCATTAATGAATATGAACATATTTGATTTCAGCTTGTTGGAAGGATAATATCGAGGTTCGGCTTGGAAATCTGCTATGGTATTAGCCAAAGGGAAGTGACTTCATGAATGGTGGAACTGAGAGATGGTTATGGTTTATTGCATGTTTCATTTATCATTAGCAGTATATAGAAGTGTTGGAATAAGACCTTAGTTGATAAGAGGTTTTCTACCGGTACTCGGGTGTTGTGTACAACTGCTGTGAATAGAAGTTATCATTGTGTTTGAGTTATGTGGCATATCATATAATTGCACCTGAGGTTGCAGGTATGAGGTATTACAGCTGGTTCAGACTCATTCTGAATATATATGCGAGGTTATGATCTTGTGTATGATTTCGGAAAGTGAAATGCGGTTCTATGATTTTTGGGCTAGACTGGATTGTGTGATTTTAGTTAAAATGTGTTATCGAACCCATATGAGATAGGGTAACGTGGGATCACCCGGGTATATGTTTGGTAAGGTCATTCATCTAGTGGTTGGCTTCTAGGACAACTCTGGGTACGTTCGAGGACGAACGTGTGTTTAAGTGGGGGAAGATGTAACGACCCAACCGGCCGTTTTGAGCTTTTGCACATTGATCGCCAGTTCTCGGGCATGACTTGCCCCGGTTATGCATTATGACTGATGTAGATCGTTGGTTTTGGCTTTCAGGAAAATCGAAATGAATTTGAAAGAATAGTCTCAACTGAAGGCTTTGAATTTGTAAGGGTTGGCCAAGAGTTGACTTATTTGTACATGAGCTCGGATCGGAATTTTTATGATTTGGCTAGCTCCGTTAGGTGATTTATGACTTAGGAGCGCGATCGGAATGCATTTTGGAAGTCCGTGGAAGGATTTGACTCGAATTGGCAAAGTTAGTATTTTGGCGAATTCCGGTTGATATGTGAGATTTTGATCCGAAGGTCGTAATGGAATTCCGAGAATTGTTGTAGCTTCATTTTGTCATTTGGGATGTGTGTGCAAAATTTCAGGTCATTCGGACATCATTTGGTCGGGTTTTTGATCGAAAGTGTATTTCGAAAGTTTTGGACAACGTAGGCTTGAATCCTATGTAATTTGATGGTTTCGGTGTTGTTTGATGTGTTTTGATGATTGGAACGAGTTTGGGTGATGTTTTAGGTTAGGTTGGCACTTTTGGTTGAGGTCCCAAGGGCCTCAGGGTGATTTCGGATGGCTATCAGGATGAGTTCTGGACTTGTGCAAATTGCAGGCCTGCTGCTTCTGGTATTTTCGCTTCTGCGGAAAAGAAACCGCTGAAGCGGTCTCGCAGGTGCTGAAGATAGATCGCAGGAGCGATTTTCTTGTGGGCTTGGCAGGACCGCAGATGCGGAGTGGGGATTGCATCTGCGGAGTCACAGATGCGACTTTTGGACCGCAGAAACGGTATATGGGGCCTTGGTGATTTCCGCAGGAGCGGACATTTGACCGCAGAAGCGGATCATGGACATAAGTGAAATTCCACAGAAGTGGATATTGACCGCAAAAGCGGAAGTCGTAGAAGCGACATTTTGACCGCAGATGCGGTAATGACTGGGCAGAATATTTAATTGGTCTTCTTCGCGAATTTTTGACGGTTTCTCATTTCTAACTTCGTACTTGGAGAATTGTGGGCTATTTTGAAGAGGGATTTCAAGGAGCTTCGATAAGGTAAGGAATTCTTGGACTTAAAACACAATCCTATGGTATTATTACATGAATTAAGGCTGGAAATCTAAGAAATCATGGAGTAAAAATGGAGGTTAGGGCTTGAACTTAAAAGAGCTAAGATTCGGGATTTGAGGGGCCAATTTAACTCCGATTCTTGTGATTTTGATATGTATGAACTTTTGGCGAGGTAAGGAATCCGTTGATGTGAAAAATTTTAAATTTTGAGAAGTGGGCCCGGGGCTCGGGTTTTGATAATTTCGGGATTTGTGCCTGTTATCATTTGTTTTCTCTTGGACTTTGTTCCATTAGCATATTGTGATGTATTAGCTTTGTTTTTGGATAGATTTGACGTGCGTGGAGGCCGATTTGAGGGGCAACAGAGTCACGAGCTAGAGATTTTGCCGGTTCGAGGTGCGTAATGATTGTAAATGATATCCTGAGGGTTTGAAACCTCGGATTCGCACATCACAGTGCTATATTGAGGTGACTTGCACGCCGGATAGCGAGTGTAGGGTAGAGCACCGTTGGGGATTGTGACTTGGTTCGTCCCGATTGATGAATTTACTGCGTATTTGTCTGAAATTACATGTTATCATCACAATTTGGGCTGATTGCCATATTTGGGCTTCGTGCCAGCTATTTGAACCCTTCAGGGATTGTTGTTGATAAATCCTCATTGTTTTAATTATATACTTGAACTCAGTCACATATTTTCCACTGTTTTAAAAATCAGCCAAGTTTATTATGCCTTAAACGCTTGAAATGATATTTTCAAAAATATTTTAGGCTGAGCATCATGTTTTACTGTTACCCGAGTGGCTTGTTGATCTTTGACTGGGTAAGGTCGAGGGCCTGTATTATGAGGATATGTTTGGATCGGGCTGGACGTTGCAGCAGAGTTATACTAATATTGATTTGAGGCTAAGGGCCTAGATTGATGCCACGAGATGGCTCAATATTGCACTTGGGCCAGGGGCCCCTCCCGAAGTCTGCACACCCCCAGTGAGCGTCGTCGATTATAAACGGATCGGGCTACACGCCATAGCGGTATGTTGATCGGGCTACACGCCGCAGTTGTACTAGTACTATTCTGTGTTTACTTTATTTCATTGTCTGCCTTTACCTGTTGTTTGTGCTACTTCATGTGATATCTACCGGATTGCCTGACATTATCTGTTAATTGAGCGTGGTGCCCGAAAGGGTGGACTTTTGTGCTTATCTGCACAATTTGATTTGCATTCGATTGCATACTATTGAAAAAGTCATTTTCAAAAGAGGTTTTTAACTGAGCTAAGATATTTCTAAAGATTTCACAGCTTCATTGCTTTTTTATTCTCAAAGGGTATCACACTACTTCTATATAGCATGATGATATGTCATACGTGATTTCTTACCGCTCAGTTGTTATTTACCTTTATTACTCACTGAGTTGGAGTACTCACTTTACTCCCTGCACCCCGTGTGCAGATGCAGGTATTTATTCACCCGGTAGCGGGTTTGGCTGCTCAGAGTCAGAGATAGAGGAGTTTAGCGAGGTGACTACTAGCGTTCGCAGCATCATTCTTATCCCTTTGTTCATTATTCTTGATTAGTGTACTTTTAGACCTTGTGGATGCACTTACGTTCTAATAAAAGGTCGTGACTTGTGACACCCTTATTAGGGCTGTGTTGGATTGTATTTCTGCTAATTAATATTATTAAGTCATATTTTATCTGTTCATTCATGTTTAAATTATTTTTGAAAAGACGAGTTGGGTTAGTTGGTTGGCCTCGTATCCACGAGAGGCGTCATCACGATCAGTGCGGGGTTTGGGTCGTGACAGATAGTTGTTGTGTTCTTAATTGACAATTCAGATGCTTTAAATTGATGACTCTTGATATTGAGTAGAGATTTAGATTATTTTCATAGACTTTATTTATGTTTGAGTACTGGTATTAATCAAGCTGAGTAAGAGTTGATCTAGGATTTGGTTATAGCTGATTCTTCCTTGCCGGGATGGTTCTTTTGATATTGTTGTTCCCTTGCTGGGAAATTATTATTATATTGCTTTAGTTTTCCTTGCCAGAATTTTATTGTGACTTTGTGTTGAATTGAAATGGGAGCGGATGGCATGCCTACCACAAGTTATTGATTGAATTGGTAGTGGGTGGTACGCCTACCATAAGTTATTAATTAAAATAGGAGCGGGTGGTATGCCTACCACAAGATATTGATGAAATGGGAGCGGGTGGTATGCCAACCACGAGTTATGATGAAATGGGAGCGGGTGGTACGCCTACCACGTGATTTGATGAAATGGGGGTGGGTGGTATGCCTATTGCGGAAATTTTCATAAAATAGGAGCGGGTGTTACGCCTACCACGGAAACAATGAGAAATGGGATCAGGTTGCACGCCTACAACGAAAGGTGTACTGACAGTGAAATCTGCTTTTATTTCCCTTATCCATGTTAGAGTTAAACTGTTGATTTTCCATTATTATTCTTTGAAGTCCTATATTATTTGCTATCCCCGAAGCATGTTTTCCTCCCATTAAAATGTTTATTCTTGTTTATTTTTCTGATGTATATGAATATAACTGCACAGGTTTGTATGGTAGTCCTGTCTAGCCTTGTCACTACTTCGCCAGGGTTAGGCTAGGCACTTACCAGCGCATGGGGTCGGTTGTGCTGATACTATACCATGTTCTCTTTTGCATAGATCCAGGTACCAGACAACAGCAGTAGTGTGGGAGTCTTCCTTCAGTCCACTGAGACACCGAGGTAGCCTTGTAGGCGTCTGCAGGCCCCGGCGTCTCCTCTATCTTACATTTCGTTCTGTTATCTCATGTTTCGATACAAAAAATGTTATTTTTCCTTCAAACTGTTGTATTTAGTACTCTTAATAGCCTGTGGATGTTGTGACACCGGTTCTTGGGTAGAGGCATATGATGATTTCCTCATTATTGCTCAGTTTATTTAATTTAAGTCTTCTGCTTAAATTTCATATTTCCGATGTTATATTAATATTTAACGCTTGTTGATATGATTGGTAAAAAAATTATGAAATGAAAGAGTTAGGAGTGTATGATTTGTGGCTTACCTAGCTTCTACGAGTAGGCACCATCACGACCTCCGAGGGTGGAAAATTCCGGCCGTGACACAAATATTATAAAAAGTTATTGGGATCTTGACTTCACTTAATATTTATATATAGTAAAATTATTATTCTTCAGTTTCTATTTCTCAAAAATGTATAAATGCCTTTCACAATTACAAATATATATTATTACTTAAGTTGAATAATTAATTGCACTCCTCTCGATTGTACAAATTAATCTTTAAACTAGTAAAATTAAAGAACCAGAATATATGATTGAACTAAAGCACGCTCTTGTTAGTAAGTTCCTTTCGGTTACCCTACTTGTTATAACTGATTATTATACTATTCACCTCTATCGGTTATAAATAAATGTAAAATTAATTATAACAAAAAAGAAATAGATGTTACTGAGTAAATATTAACATTTATCAATACTACACTTAACTATATTATTTCTTCCGCCTCTCTCGATTACAAAATTAATAAATAGTTAATATGTAGTACAAGATAGATAGATGTTAATAAATAAAATAACGTCTAACTGTAAAAGCAGATAAAAGTTAAATAAATTCTAGCTCAAGCAAGTGAATTTGAGGAACAATATCTACTATTATACATAAATATTAAGATCTGTCTTTCTCCCAACACAAGAAAAGTTACTCCATACTGGAATTAGTACTAACAATAAAAATATTCTTGTCCATTAAATAAGAAAATAGAAAGAAATATTTAAGAAGAAGAATTCCCCTTATTTAATTAAGAGCAGGAACTAGAGTAATTTCCTACACTGAAATTTATTTAGAAACAACAACTAAACCATTATTGTGATTTAAAAGAAAAGATAACTCGATACTAGTGAAAGAAATAAAATAGAGAAGTTTATTAAGAACTTGGACTTCTAGCTCTAAGTTTTCTCTCTACTGTGATGCTCTTTCTGGTTGGTAAATCCCTTCTTATATAAGAGAGAAAATTATGATGTTCTTCTCGATTAGGTTCTGGTAAGTTTTATTTGTCATGGCAAATCTAATTACTCATTTGCAAGTTAAGATTTTGTCATGTAACTCTAAATTTGTACTGGCAAGTTAAGATGCATTCATGATAAGTGTGGAGTTGGTGCATCATCAAAGTCTAACGTCATTTATGTGTTCATTTTCCTTTGCCAAATTATATTTTCAATCATAACTTGCTCTTTTACTTCTTTGTAGTATTTTTCTTAAAGTTTTTCTTGCTTTGTACGATAATTCTTCTAAAATCATTCCTGCAAAATTTAGTTAAAAATATGGAAGAAACATGATAATATTTATGCTTTTGCTGAGAAAATTATATGGTTAAGATCAGGTAAAATACTCTTATCAAATTCTCCCACACTTAAACGTTTACTCGTCCTCGAGAAAAGAAGAAAAAAATGAACATAGTAACTAAACATTTTAAGTGAAATCATGAGAGATTTTGACACAGAAGATTTGACTAAGACCAATCCACGAGTTCAAACAACTTTCAGTTGTACTCATGTTTACCTATTGAGAAGTGAAATCATAATATTTTCTAATCACAGGTGTATCTCCCTGAATGAAGAGAGATGCCCATATATCACATAATATATAGATATAAGATCAAAGAAGGGAGTAGATAAAAAATACGCTCACTCTCAACAATGAAGTACCTCAAGCTACTGGAAATAACTATAAGCTTGACTATCATGTGGTTCTCCACTAATATAGTAGTCTCTGAGTTAAGATCATATAGGACTTTTGCAATGTTGTAAAGTAGGCTTTAGGGATGGGTAGGATACATATATATAATAGTGACTCAAATTCCCTATGGGCACTACATATTTATTTTATCTCTCAAGTATAATTGTCTTTCATCTCATTTAAACAATAAACTTCTGTTTTGTTTCATCCTTTTTAATTTTTTTTAATGTAGTTGCCAACTTTTCTTTGTTGCTCTTTTTTTTTTTGTGAAATTTTGAAGCAACTATTTTTTTTAGCTCTTACGACAACATCTCAAAATATCGACAACTTCAAACAATTATTCTTTTACCAGTTATTTACAATTACACCTCACGCCAAGATTTTTATATTCAGATCAACTCTTAAAGTGTCCAAAAGGGAATTGAGTAAACAAAGAACAAGTCATAACAACAAACAAGCTAAGGGTTAAAGCATGGCGACCAACAAAATAAGAGATAATTTATTTAGGCTTAACTGGGCTAACTAGGGATAAAATCATTAAGGTAGACCAATTTAGGCTATGGCTCAACAAAGAAAGCCTACGTTCATTTCTTAACTCAAAGATCTACCTAGGATTTTACCTCAATCCACATTCAAGGCAAGTTCTAGATTTTCAGATAAACAGGAGAACTAGACAATATAAGCTAACCGCGCAATACACTTGGGCTAACGAAAACTATGATTTCAATCACTAATAAGTAAGTATGAGTTTAGAAAAGTGATCTTAAAACCCGTGAATGGTACTTAATCGAATTTGTCTTTTCGAAATGTCATGTTTTTCAAGTCAAATCAAGTTTAGCCAAATTATTTACCAAAACAAGTTAAAGCAACTAAAAGTCCTAAAACAAATATTCAATTCAAAATATTATGACCATGGCAAAGAACTGAACAAGAAATCCATGGAATATATATAATATAATATAAATATGCAATTATTATTATTATTATTATTTACTTTTTAGTATATCAGAAAAAAACTAATTTTATTATATATATTTACTAAAAAGGAAATATTATGTGTTACTACTAATAATTTAAAGATTAAAGAGAGGGAAAGACAATAGTTCTGAGTTTAACATTGCCAGCTCGACTTATTTTAAAAATTAGGCAAAAAGGATTGTTGAAGCCTGTTTGTCGAAGAATCTGCTGATATAAGGCTTCAAATGATGACCATTTACTTTGAATTTTGCTCCCCCATCTTGTATGTTGTGCTTCAATGGCACCATAAGGGGTCACTCCTGTTACAGTATATGGTCCTGTCCAACGTGACTTAAACTTTCTTGGAAATAATCTCAATCACCTATTGTACAACAGAACATGATCTCCAACTTTAAAATCTTTATGGCGGATAAGCTTGTCATGCCACTTTTTTGTCTTTTCCTTGCACAATTTAGCATTTTCGTATGCTATAAGTTTGAACCCTTCCAACTCATCAAGCTGCAATAGATGATTTTTACTTGCATCTGGTAAGTTTAGATTCAATAATTTTATAGCCCAATATGATTTATGTTCTAATTCCACAGGTAAATGACAAGTTTTCCCAAAAACTAGTCTATAAGAAGATGTGCCTATGGGAGTTATATAAGCAGTTCTGTATGTCCATAAAGCATCATCCAATTTTAAAGACCAATCTTTTCGAGAAGAACTAACAGTTTTTTCTAAAATTCTTTTTAATTCTTTGTTGGAAACTTCTACAAACTAGATAATGAGCATGATATGGAGTACCTGTTTTATGAGTTACTCCATACCTTAACAACAAACTAGCAAATTATCTATTATTAAAATGAGTTCCTTGATCACTTATTATAACTCGTCGAGTTCCAAATCTAGAAAAAATATTTTTCTTGAGAAAAGCACAAACAATATGAGCATCATTTTTTTTAGTATCAATTGCTTCCACCCATTTTAAAACATAGTCAACAGCTACCAAAATATTTTTATAGCCATTTGAAGGAGGAAAAGGACCCATAAAATCAATGCCCTAAACATCAAAAATTTCACACACGAGAATAGAGTTAAGAGGCATTTTGTCCCTTTTTGAAATGTTACCAATTCTCTGGCATTTATTGCAAGTGGCGACATAATTCCTTGCATCTTTGAATAGAGTAGGCTAGGAAAATCCAACTTCAAGTACTTTATCTATTGTCTTTCTTCCTCCATACTATCCTCATACAGCCCCATCATGGCAGTGACTTAAGATGTTGTTTATTTCTGTCTCCGGTACACTCCTTATTATTTCATCTGCACAAAATTTAAACAAGTAAGGATCTTCCCAGTAATAATGTCTTGCTTCTTTTTTAAATTTTTTATTTTATTCATAAGAAAAATCTTTTGGAATCCATCCTCCAGCCAAGTAGTTGGCAACATCAGCAAACCAAGGTGGTTGATTTATAAGGGTTATGACTGAAAATATATGTTCATCGGTAAATTCCTCTTTGATATCTTTTATCTAAGTAGGAGGATTTTCCAAACGAGACAAATGATCAGCTACCTGATTCTTAGAACCTTTTCGATCTTTTATTTTAAGATCGAATTATTTTAAAAGGAGTATCCATCTTAGCAATCTGGGTCTAGCATCTTTCTTTGCTAAGAGGTATGTTAAAGCTGTATGATTGGTATAAATTGTAACCTTTGTTCCTATCAAATACGAAGAAAATTTGTCAAACGCAAATACTACTACTAGTAGTTTTGTGACGATCCGACCCGTCGTCTCATGAGTTACCGCCCCGTTTTCCCCATTTTCAGCTTCTTTATACTTCATTATTCGTATCTTGTGTAATCGGGTTGATTTGGAATGGTTTTGATAAGAAATAAGACACTTAGTCTCTTTTAAGAAGGCTTAAGTTGGAAAAGTCAACCGGACATTGACTTATGAGTTAAAGGGCTTGGATGTGAATTTCGATGGTTTGGTTAGCTTCGGGAGGTTATTTGTGACTTAGGAGTATGATCGAAAGTGGTTTTGGAGGTCCGGTGTAGAATTAGGCATGAATTGCTGAAGTTAGTATTTTGGCGATTTTCGGTTGATAGGTGAGATTTTGATTTGGGAGTCAGAATAAAATTTTGAGAGTTGTTGTAGCTTCATTGTGTCATTTGGATGTGTGTGAAAAATTTTGGTTCATTCGGACATTGTTTGGTCGGGTTTTTGATCGAAAGTGTATTTCGGAAGTATTTAGAAACTTAGGCTTCAATTCGATGAGTTTTGGGTAATTTGATGTTGTTTGAGGTATTTTGATGAATGGAACAGGTTTGAATGATGTTATGAATTATATTGGCATGTTTGGTCGGGGTCCCATGAGGCTCGGATAAGTTTTGGAAGAGTTTTTGGAAGATTTTTGCCGTTTTGAGCATAAGCATGTAATGATCCAAAGGTCCATTTTTAGTTCTAGAGATCGAAATTTGATTTTGAGACTTCCAGAATTTTGAAAATGAATTATAAGACTGATCTGGAAAGTTTGGTTTAATTTCATCAAGTCGCGATTGGGTTTTTGACGCGAAATATGTGTTAATTGTTTAACGAGCGAAATGGATATCTCACTGAGCAAACGAGCTCCGAATTGAGTTTCAATTGAAGGGCTATGTTTGTATTATTATTTGTGACTCATAGTACCAAGAATCGTCGAATTCCGAGGTCCCAGGCCCGAGAAATGAATTTTTGAGTAAAATTATTTTCTGAAAATAATTAAGGAAAATAGAAATGAAATTTGATTAGAAAGTGATGGTATCAGGCCTGTATTTTGGTTCCGCGCCCAGTACAGGTCTTATATATGGTTTAAGCACTTTATGTAAAGTTTGGTTGAAACTGGACGTCGTTTGACATGTTTTAGACTCAAAATAGAAAATTTGATGTTTTATGAAATTTGAAAGAATTCTTGGATTTTAAAGCTTAATTCGTGGTATATGACATTATTTTGGCGATTTGATCGCACGGTTAAGTTTGTAGGATGTTTTTGAGTTCGTGTATGTGTTTGGTTAGGAGCTCCGAGGGCTCGAGAGTGTTTCGGAGGTGTCTCGGAGTGATTTCGAACTTAGGAAAAAATGCAGAAAATTGCAGAAATAGTACCCCGTGAACAGTAGCCATGAACAGTACCCAGTGAATAGTGCCCGTGAACAGTGTTTGGAAATGGGACTTCGAACCCATTTTCCATTTTTTGCGATTTGGAGCTCGGATAGGGCAATTTTTGGATAGATTTTCATAGAGAACAATGGGATAAGTGTTCTTAACTCAATTTTGGTTATATTACTCGAATCTATTACAAGTTTTATCGTTAATCCGTGAATTTAAGAGAGAAAAACATAGAAACCCTCTCGGATATAATTGAGGATTTGAAGGTCGAAATGATATGGGAAATTGTTAAATTTGGTATGGTTAGACTCGTGGGGAGATAAGGAATACGTTGATGTAAAAAATTTTGAATTCCGGGACGTGGGCCCGAGGCTCTGGTTTTCGTTAATTTCGAGAATCTTGATATTTTTCGATTCTTTTGAATGGGCTTTGTTCCCATAACGCATTGTGACGTATTCGTTATGATTTTGATAGATTCAACGCACGTGGAGATTAATTCGAAGGGCAAAGGCATCGCGAATTAAAGAAATAGCCGGTTTGAGGTTAGTAATAGATGTAAATGATGTGTTGAGGGTTTGAAACACTGAATTTACACATCATGGTGCTATATTAAGGTGACTTGCACGCCGGATAACGGGCGTGGGGTAGAACAACGTTGGGGATCGTGACTTGGTCCGTCCCGCTTAATGAAAACACTACCTAATTGCTTGGAGTTGAATTGACATCCTAATAAATGGATTAAATATCATAATTGGGCTTCGTGCCAACTGTTTGAATCCTTCAGGGATTGTTTTACTGGTTTCTTACCATGTGTACAGAAAAATTGAACTCAGTCCTAGTATTTAATACTGTTTTGCAAACTCAGCCCCTTTTCTCAAAATTTGGGACTTAAATAATATTTCTAATGAAGTTTGGGCTGAATAATTTATTTGCTATTGTGCTGAGAGGCTTGTGTGATTTTGGACTGATTATGGGATCGGGTTGCACGCCGCAGCGGTATTATATTTATGGGATCAGACTACGCACTGCAGTGGTATTATATTGATATTGATATGAGGCCGAGGGCCTAGATTTAATGGCACGAGATGGCTTAATATTGCGCTTGGGCTGTAGGAGCCCCTCCGGAGTCTGTACACACCCCTAGTGAGCGCCGTCAATGATAAATAAATGGATGGCTCGGGATGTACGCCGCAGTGGGTAAAGAGAGTACCGATTTATGTGTTGCATTGCATATTTGACTGTCATTATTTATTTCTCTGTGCAAGCATTATTAATTTCGTTGGTTTTCTTAATTGATGTTACCTGGTGAACTGTTGTGATTATAGTTTATCTTGTGCCTATTTAGGATTTCTTACTCTCAGCCTTTATTTATGTTTATTACTCTCTGGGTTGGAAGTACTCACTTTACTCCCTGCACCTCGTGTGTAGATACAGGTGTACCTACTGAGGCTAAGTGAGACTATCTCTGTTGAGCATCGTATCCGGGAGCATTAAGGTAGCTACATGGCGTTCGCAGTCCTGATCTTCCCATCTATCCTATTGTTTTATTCCGCATTTTCTTTAGAAAAATATGTAGTGTCACACCTCCTTTTTACACACATATCCCGAAGGATAATGTATAAGGGCGTTTTTCCATTTAAAGTGACATCATTCAAAATGGGATTATTTATTTATTTTTAGAGTCGCCACTTGGGATAGGATTGGATTTTGGTGTCCCAAGTCACCGGTTTAACTTAAATCCCAAATCGAGGGAAATGTTCGACTTCCCAATTGGAGTCTGCGAACCAGAAATTCTGAATAAGAAATTCTGTTGATCCGAAGGAAGGTGTTAGGCACCCCCGGATCCCGTGGTTCTAGCACGGTCGCTTAAATTATTATAATTGGCTAACAATATAATTTTAATACATGTTTTAACTTATGGTACAATTTTAACTTTATAACCGCTTTTATTATTATAATTTTAGGAAGATTTCAATATTATTTAAAACACGTCTTGAACCACGTCATATAAATGCACTCGCGGTCGCGGACATATTTTATCTAACGTTGTTGAGATTTAGATTTGAGTCACATAAATGCATACCCGAGTTTAGGAAGGTAATTTAAAATAACGCGCCTAAAGTAACTACGCGTTTTTAACCTTGCGAGGGCCATAGAAAGTTCGCTAAATAGTGCGCCTCGATTTCTAAAAAGTTAAAATTAATTAAGTGAGGGCCATGAGCTTTGAGATTTTATTTGGCCTGGTACGCTTCGAATTATTTTAAAAGATATGTATGTTACTAAAGCAAACTAAGGATGCTCCTACTTAAATCTAATTTGAAAGTAGCATCACAAACTACGCAACGGGAACCGTACCCGTAATTATAATTTAATTGGGTGTCTAAGGATAAATACGGTGTTCATGAATATTCCAAAGTTATAAAAATTATTTGTGGAAGAAGAGAAGCTAATTAACTAAGGAAAGACGGACCAAATTTATTCACTAGTTTATTGTGTGTTGGGCTTGGCAATTTTAAATTATTTAAACTCAACCAATTCAAGTGGGGTCACTTTAAATGAATATCCTATGACCATATTAGCCAAAATCCACAAACCAACTGAAAAGTATAAACCAGCAAAACTAAATTCGCTCAAATTTAACCAAAACCTAGTTTTTCATCAATTAATCTATCAATTTAAATTAAAATATTGTCTAAATTATAATATACTAAATCATGGTAACATTTGTACAAAAGCATGCTTAGCGTTCCAATCACAATAAAACATTAATTTCATAAATAGTCCATTAATATAAAAGCACAACAAATATCAAGGAAAATAACAAAAACAAAATATGGTATTAACATCTATAGGCATACAATGAAAAAATAGTATCAAAGTCATGGAATAATTTATTTATTTTATTTCACTTGATACAAGAGATAAAGATATAGAAGAAAATTGAACATCAACAATTGAATCCTTTGTATTAAACGTGAGCTCGGTTACAGCGAACTCCAGTGAATCGAATCTGACCAGAAAATGAAAACAGGGACTGAACCTTGAGTAGTGACCCTCGGACAGTACCTCCGCCACAAACTTCAACGACTATTTCATGGCTGATTTTTGGAATGAAAATACAACTCTTTTCGCTAAAGTTGAGGGTTGTTTCGCTAGCATTTTTGACTGGTATGAAAGATGTTTCTTCAATTGTGATTTGGGTGGTTTTGGCTGTCCAGTGTATATAGAGTGTATACCCAGTGTATATCTTATCTATATCTAGTGTATATCGATTGTATATCTAGTATATATCGCTCTCTCCTCCAGCTGTCCTCTCTCTCTTTGTATCTGTAAGTGTGTTTTTTTTTATAGAGGGACGTGAAGGGGAAGAGCATATGGTTGGGGAACATGAGTGGGGGAGAGTGGAATATTGAGTGGGAAAAGTGGGGAAAGTGGAAAGTGAGTGGGAAAAGTGGGAAAATGGGTTGTGAGTGGAGAAAATGGGTTGTGAGTGGAGAAAGTGGGGAAAGTGAGTAGTGAGCGGGAATAAATTCAAACATGGTCAAAAATTAGGTGTTCACAGCTGCCCCTCTTTGCTCGGAAACACAAAGAGTTTTCGAGAAAAGATAAAGTGAACTATATGACTAATTTTTGACCATATCGTTATTCAAAAGACGAAGAAAATGAAAAGGAAAGGCGCAATCGAGTCCTGGTTTTGGACAGCCTACATATCCCAGGTTATAAGGGAATCAGGTCGCGTATGGTTCAGAAGTGGATGAGGTGATGGAGTGATGCGTTCGAGAGTCGAGTGAAGTGCCGTTCCGTTGAGGTTTCGGTCCGCGGTCCCGTTATTACATCAAAATCAAAAATGAAAAAAACTAACTAAGCCTATCAACTATGAGTTACAAGATTCCTATCTATAAGTCTTCTGAAGCTTGATCTTGAGTCTTAGTTGGTTCTTTCTATGGACTCCGATTCTGAATCTTGATGCTCGTAAGTTGTAGGTGTTGGTTTCTTTCTGCAGCATTGGGTCAAAACGGGGACAGCGGAGCTTGTGACTTCAATTAGATTTTGAGCAATTCGCGCCCTTATTTGCTTTACATTTGAGTTCATTTCTTTTTGTTCTTTTTTTCTTTTCTTTAATCTGGATTGAGACTCATTCCATCGGTCATCTCGCACCCTATGTCTTGAGGTGAACCTGCTTAAGATACCAAAACAAACAAACGAACGAAATTTTCTGTCCCAGTTTTCACTAGGAAAATTTCGTGAGTTAGTCCTGACACATATCTAAGCGATCAAATCAAGATTGTGTATTCTTGTGAATAAATTCTGGTTATGCTGGGAAATGATCGGGTTATGCCGGAAAAAGATAAAGGAGCCTCGGCTTATGCCGGGACGGAAAGAAAAAGCTCCTTGGGTTATGCCAGGGAGATCCTCGGGTTATGCCGAGATGGAAAGAAAAAAGCCCCTTAGGTTATGTGGGGGATCCACAGGTTATGCCGGGATTTGGAAAGAAAAAGCTCCTTGGGTTATGCCAGGGAGATCCTCCGATTATGCCGGGATTTGGAATGAAAAAAGCTCCTCGGGTTATACCAGGGAGATCCTCGGGTTATGCCGCGATTTGGGAAAGAAAAAGGCCCCTTGGGTTATGACAGGGGGATCCTCTGGTTATATCGGGATTTGGAAAGAAAAAGCTCCTTGGGTTATGCCAGGGAGATCCTTGGGTTATGCCAGGATTTAGAAAGAAAAAGCTCCTTGGGTTATGCCAGGGAGATCGTCGGGTTATGCCGGGATTTGAGAAAGAAAAGGCCCATTGGGTTATGCCAGGGGTATCCTCGGGTTATGCCATGATTTTGGAAAGAATAAGCTCTTTGGGTTATGCTAGGGAGATCCTCGAGTTATGCCGGGATTTGAGAAAGAAAAAGCCTCTTAGGTTATGCCAGGAGGATCCTCGAGTTATGCCGGGATTTTGGGAATGGAAAAAGCCCCTTCGATTATGCCAGGGGGATCCTCGGGTTATGCCGAAATTTGGGAAAGAAAAGCACCTTGGGTTATGCCAGGGGGATCCTCGGGTGCCGGGATTTTGGAAAGAAAAAGTTCCTTGGGTTATGACAGAGAGATCCTTGGGTTATGCCGGGATTTGGAAAGAAAAAAAAAAGAAAAACAAAGAAAAAAAGAAAATAAAATCCCCTTGGGTTATGCCAGGGGATCCTCGGGTTATGCCGGGATTTTGGAAAGAAAAAAGCTCTTTGGGTTATGCCAGGGAGGTCCTCGGGTTATGTTTCTTTTCTTCTTTTTTCTTCTTTTCTTCTTCTTTTTATTTTTCCTTTTATTTGGCAAAATGCATGAAAGAATTTGGATAGGAACTTCCTTTTGGTCGATTCCATGTTGCAAAAGTTGTTTCAGCGTTTGCGCATTTCTTTTCCCTTTTGGGTTGCACCTGCTTCTTGCACGGTTGCTTTGATTGCACCTGTTTTCAACAAAGAACAATTTATTAGTTTGAAACGGTGGTTGGTTTTGTGACCTTGATCATCCCAAATTGCTTGATCCCAGCCCCATTTTCGTTGAGAACTTTGCTGCTTGTTGGCTTTGAGGGTGAATATCTTTTCAAACCGACAGGACTCAATTTTTAAGATTTCATGATGACTCGCCCGTGTGGGCTCTGGCCTTTTCACTTTATTCTGCCCTTAGGAACTTCTCCTTTGACTTTCTTTCTTTTCAAATATCTTTTCTCTGAAAGCATCAACCACTATGGTCAGTCGGGATTGGCCTGACGCACCCGCTGAAGCTAGGTATTTTCCTTGGCTTTTGCCAGGTGGAGTCCTATAAGACCAGTCCTGCCACCTTTTGTTTGTGATAGTCCCAGAATCAAAGTTAAACCGAAAGGGATTCAAGGAAGGAGTATACAAAAGGCAATCATATGAATTTAAAGAGAAGCGTCCCTTTCGGGGAGAGAGAAGGACTTATCTGGAGGTGCATGCTGGCTCCAAATGAACATGATATGCTTCTTGGACTGGACGCCCGACCTACACAAACTTTATAGCTTCTCGTGAACCCATTGATCCGCATTTCAAATCCTAGGAAACTTGCCAAGATTCTTTTAGTGGTGAGATGTCTTCTTTTTGGCCGACAGCGCCCTTTGCAGGTTTTCGCCAATCGACCTCTCTCATTTCTCTTCTCACCGTCGCCCGATAGTGCTCTTTGCGAGTTTTCACTAAGCGGACTCTCTTATTTTCATTTTTTCTACTCACCATCGCCTTATGGTGCCCGAAGGTTTTCACCGATAAGACTTTCTCATTTTATTTCTCTCAATTTGAATTGTATCAGATTCCAACAATGATGTTTTTCACTTCCCTGCTTTTGCCAATTGATCAGAAGGACATGGACAAGGTCGTTGGGGTAAGAAGGATTTTGGGCGGAACTACAACTTTGGAACCATTTTGGTGGGTTCATAGCCGAACCATCATATCATCTGCCCCAGTTTCAATTTTTGGGGGAATTGGGATTTTGTTTTGGTGTGACTAAACCTCATCGAGAGGCTGCCTACGTATCCTTTCGGAATCAAGTCAAACGTAGTTCCGGAAAATATTTATTCTTGTTGTTTTTTTATTATTATTTTCGGGTTCCAAAGAGGGTAATCAAGGAAGGGTAACCGGCTCAAAGGGTTTGCGAAAGATTGATAGTGTTTGGCTAGCGATAATGAAATCTTTGTCATCTCAGTTGAACAAAGTCATCATCATAGAAGGTCTAGACATAGTACCTTTTTACTGCATCCGCATTCACAGTTGTTTCGGGATCATTTCCTTCGATATCACCCAAATATAATGCTTCTCTAGGCAATATCTTCCTGATGATGTACGGACCCTTCCAATTAGGAGCAAATTTTCCTTTTGCTTCCTGGTGATGAGGAAGAATGCGCCTTAACACTAGTTGACCCACCTCAAATTTCATGGGTCGCACTTTCTTGTTGTAGGTACGGGCCATTCTTTGTTGGTACAACTACCCGTTACAGACTGCAGTCATTCGCTTTTCATCAATTAAGGTCAACTGTTCCAGGCGAGTCTTGACCCACTCACTGTCCTCAATCTCTGCTTCAACGATGATTCGGAGAGAAGGGATTTCTACCTCTGCAGATATTACCGCCTCAGTTCTATATACCAAAAGGTATGGGGTTGCTCTTACTGATGTGCGCACCGTGGTGCGATATCCTAATAATGCGAAAGGTAACTTTTCATGCCATTGTCTGGAGCTCTGAATCATTTTCCTCAAGATCTTCTTGATATTCTTGTTTGTTGCTTCAATGGCACCATTGGCTTTGGGCCGGTAGGGAGTGGAGTTTCTATGCGTTATTTTGAATTGTTCACATACTTCTTCCATCAAACGACTGTTCAAGTTTGCAGCATTATCTATGATGATAGTTGCAGGAATACCAAAACGGCAAATAAGATTGGAGTGCACAAAATCTACCACGGCTTTCTTAGTGACCGATTTGAGAGTGATGGCTTCAACCCACTTCGTGAAGTAGTCGATGGCAACCAATATGAATCTATGTCCATTTGAGGCTTTCGGCTCGATCATCCCAATGACGTCCATGCCCCAAGCAATGAATGGCCAAGGTGCCGACATAGGATAGAGTTCTGTTGGAGGTGCATGAATCAAATCACCATGCACCTGACACTGATGTCACTTTCGGACAAAGCTGAAGCAGTCATTTTCCATGGTTATCCAGTAATATCCTGCTCGAAGGATTTTCTTTGCCAAAACATACCCATTCATGTGAGGTCCACACACACCTGCGTGTACTACGTGCATGATCTTTACGGCCTCTTCAGCGTCAACACATCTTAACAAATTGAGATACGGGGTCCTCTTGTACAAGACATCACCACTTAAGAAGAAATCACTTGCATGCCGTCTAATGGTTCGCTTTTGGTCCCCACTAGCTTGCTTGGGATATTCTTGCATTTTTAGAAAGCTTTTGATGTCATGGTACCATGGCTGGGTGTTTTGTTCCACCTCAATTGTATGACAATAACCATGCCTTTCCCTGATTTAGATTACCAAGGGATCAATGTGGGCATTGCCTGGGTAGGGCAACATCGCGGCCATAGTGGCGAGTGCATCAGCTAGTTCATTGTGACACCGAGGGATGTACCTGAACTCTATCGACTTGAACCGCTTGCTAAGATCTTTCAATGTTGGCCAATAGGGAATAAGCTTAACATCTTGGGTTTCCCATTCTCCTTGGGCTTGTCGGATAATCAGATCTGAATCTCCCATAATCAATAAATCTTCAGCATCCTGGTCAATCGCTATATGCATACCCATGATACAGGCTTCATACTCAGCAGTGTTGTTTGTGCAGAAAAACCAAAGTCTGGCTGTAGCCGGATAGTGCTGACCAGAGGGTGAAATCAAGATTGCCCCAATTCCTACACCTTTTATGTTTACCGCCCCATCAAAGAACATCTTCCAAGCATGTGTGTCTCAATACCTGGTGATATCTGGCATAACAATCCACGAAGGATTGTATCTCATGCTTGGCACAGTTATCAATAAGGATATGGTTGCTGGGCAAAGGGAAATTGTCTTTGGGACTTGCCTTGTTCAAATCTCTGTAATCCACACACACCCGGGTCTTCCCGTCTTTCTTTGGAACTGGAACTACATTAGCCAACCATATAGTGTACTGGACCACTCGGATTATCCCTATTTTTAACTGTTTCGTGATTTCTTCCTTGATCTTATCACTGATGTCAGTTTTAAACTTTCTTTGTTTTTGCTGGACCGGAGGGCAATTGGGGTAAGTTGGCAACTTATGAACCACCATATCAACACTTAGCCCTGGCATGTCGTCATACGACCAAGCAAACACATCTTTGAACTCAAACAGGAGTTGGATTATTGCATCCCGGGTTTTCTCGTCTGTGTGAATGCTTATCTTGGTTTCCCGGATTTCTTCAGAAGTTCCCAAGTTAACCGGCTCAGTATCATTTAATTTTGGCTTAGGTTTATTCTCAAATTGTTCCAATTCTTGATTTATTTCCTTAAAAGCCTCTTCTTCATCATATTCAGGTTCTTGGTTCATTATTTCACAATTAGACAGCGTGTTTGGATCTGGGCATGAAGTCCCAAGCATGTCATGTTACTTAAAGCCGCATTATTAGAATTGAAAGAGAAAAATAGCAAAATCAGAAAGAATAAAGGAAAATGAACGATGAAATATTGATTTCATTTCTTGGAATTTGAAGATAACAAGGTTTACATTTGGAAATTTAAAGACAAGAAACTAAAGAAAACATCCGAGTTACACCCTGGAATAACTCGAGATACAGAAAGAGTAGCAGGACATGTCTATCGGGACTCCCGCCTGATCGAAAATGACGTAGCCTTCCAATTTTGCAATTTTCCGCCTGGTCCCATATACAGCACCTCAGCGGTGCTGGTGCCCTCTCCTGGTTGAACCGTGTGGGTTTCGTAGAGCATCCTTCTCATTGCCCCACATATTTCCTTTATTTCTTCGGCCGTAAAGGCCTTATCTTCTTCTTCTTCATTATACTTTGGCTTGACAAAGGTTTCATACAAATGTGGCAGTGTTTGAGGTAAAACCCATCCCTCACTATTTCTCTCATTTGCCCACTTTACATCATCTGAGGTATGTAGGAAACCTATCCCGAAGAACTTCTCAGTTGTAGGCAGGGTCACTGGTTCATATATTCCTTGCAGAGATTTTCCAAGTCCCTTCCCTGGTTTGAAACCATGTCTGATAATTTCTTTAGCCACTATAATCGAGGCATTGGATAGGAAGGGCTGGAGGCAAGGGTTTCCTTCTTCACGCTGGTTTGCCACCACAATTTCAAAAGCTTGGTAAACTATGTGTTCACTGCTTTCTCTCACTTCAAGATATGGGACAGATAGGTCCCGATAGATTGATTGTTCATCCTCTCCATGGACCACGATCTCCTGATCCTCATGTTCAAACTTCACCATTTGATGGAGAGTAGAGGGTATAGCTCCTACTGCATGGATCCAAGGCCTTCCCAAAGAAAATTATAGGACGTGTCCATATCTAGCACTTGGAAGGTCACCTCAAAGTCCACCGGGCCAATGGTCAGAATTAGGTCAATTTCTCCAATCGTGTCTCTTTTGATACCGTCGAAAGCTCGCATGCAGACATTGTTGGGACGAATCCTTTCAGTCCCGATTTCCATACGCTGTAGTGTAGAGAGTGGGAAAATGTCTACCCCAGAACCTCCGTCTACCATGACCATCTTCATATAGTATCCCTCACATTTGACAGTTAAGTGCAAAGCTTTGTTGTGAGCGGCCCCTTCTGGGGGCAAGTCATTTTTACTAAATGAAATCTGATTGATAGCGAAAAATCTTTCCGCCATTCTTTCTAACTGTTCCACCAAAGTTTCAGCTGGCACGGATGCTTCATTGAGGGTCTTTATAAAAACCTTCTGGTGTTCAGGGGATTTCATTAGTAATGATAGCAAAGATACTTGTTCAGGATACTTTCGCAGTTCATCAGCTACTTCATAGTCCGTCGTCTTCATTTTCTGAAAGAAAGATTCTGCTTCTTTGGCAGTTACGGGTTTCTTAACTGGGAAACACTTTCTGGTGGCATTGTTCACTTCTTCCGCATTAGAGTATTTCTCAACAGGGTAATTTTCTTGAAGCTTCCCCAGGATTTCTTTGCATTTATACGTGACCACTGTTTTATGGTAATTCCATGGTACCGCAATAGGATCTGTCATAGGCTTCTACGGCGTGCTCCAATAACCACGGGCTCGTTCGGCCTCGATGGCTTAATTGTCCCCCGCACCACATAAGCTCCTTTGGGTACGTATATCTGGGCTCCCTTTTTCAGTTCAAATCTTTTTGGAGGACTCAAAGTCAACTGCTTTTATTTTCTACCTCGTGGGATATAGAGAACACCATCTTTGGGAGACATTGCCTCTGTTCCTGCTTCGACTTTCATTTCTGGTTTTGACTGGGTGGCTTTGGTCTTTTTTTCCCCTTTATCTTGCTTCAGGGTGATTTTTGGCTTTCTCTCCACATCAGTAATGACAATTATGGCTTTTAGTGGCGTATCAAATTACCCATCTTCACAAATCATTCCAATTACTGGCCCATTGTTGTGGCATGGCAGTGGGTTATTTGTCACATTGGGGACATCCTCATCCCTTAGCACTATCTTTCCTTGTTCTATCAAGTCTTCCACGGCTCTTTTCAAAGTACAACAATTTTCTGTATCATGCCCCTTAACTCCTGAGTGATAAGCGCATCGGACGCCCCGCTGATAGGAGGGTGATTCTAGGTTTTACTTGTTTTGAGGCATGGGCTACAGCAGACCCATTTGAACAAGCTTCGGAAATAGACTGGAGTAAGGTTCACCGATTGGTGTAAAATTTGGCCTCCTGGGTGGTTCACGAGGATGGAAGTTATTTTGTGGAGGACGGGGGTTATAGTGGTTTGGGTAAGGAGGCTGATATCTGGGAAATGGAGCTCTATTCTGGTTAAATTGTTGTTGTGGCTTGACATATGGTTGTGTATTCATCACTGCGTATGGCTGAGGACCTATAACATAGGTCGCATCTTAATGGGGATAGTAGTGTTGTGGGGTTCTTTCAGAGAAATGAAATCTTGTTGGATGGGGTTTTCTTATAGTTGAAGTTGCCATTGTTGCTTCTTCCTTCTTCTTTCGGTTTGCTACTCCTCCAGACCCGCCTTGGATTGCTTGGGAGGTAGCCCTTATGGCAGACTGACTCAAGATTCACCCTATTTTCAACCCATTTTCAACCATTTCACCAATTTTGATGGCTTAGGCAAATGGCTTTCCCATTGCAGACATCATGTTTTGATAATAATCGGCCTCTTGGGCTTGAAAAAAGACACTGACCATCTCTGTTTCGTCCATTAGAGGCTTGACTCTGGCTGCTTGTTCGCGCCATTTGACAGCATACTCTCGGAAGCTCTCCGAGGACTTTTTTTAGATTTGATAATGAATTCCTGTCAGGGGCAATGTCAATGTTATATTGAAACTGCCTAACAAAGGCTCGAGCCAGGTCGTCCCAGATATGCCAACGAGATATATCCTGATCCATATACCATTCAGAAGCAATGTCGACCAAGCTCTCTCCAAAGTATGCCATAAGAAGTTCTTCATTTCCCCTCACCCCCCACAACTGGTTGCAGTACCTATTGAGGTGGGCAATGGGATCCCCATGCCCATCATATTTTTCAAACTTTGGGGTTTTTAATCCCAGGGGTAGATGTATGTGCGGGAACATGCACAGGTCAGTGCAAGATACGCTCTTTTGTCCACTTTGTCCCTATATATTTTTCAGAATTTGCTCCATGCTTCTCATCTTTCTAGTAATTTCCTCTTGTTCATGTGTTTTTGAGGCTTTTTCTTGCCCTGTGGTAAAATCGTACCGAGGCAGCTGAGGGTAAGCATTGGTAGTAAACTGGGTAGGTTCCAGTGGGAAAGATGGTGCTTGAAATATGAAGAAAGATAAATAGAAGTTAGGCCTGGGTAAAGCAGGTTGTGCCATAGATGAACAAGGTGGTGCAGTGAATATGTTTGAAGCTGCACCTGAAGCTAACACCTGGGGGCAAGACTCAGAAGGTGTTCCAGCGAAGTAGGCTGAAATGGTAGGATATCCCAGCGGGGTATTTGGATATCTTATGGGGATGTTGGAAATCCCACTTGCCCTAGGAAAAAGCTCAGGTAATCCAGGGATCGCACTTGGTGGTTCTTTTCCATTGCCCCAGGCGTCCCACATTTCCATCATGCGGAGATGCAGAATTATATTTTCTTCAGCAGTTGTTGACTCAGAAGTTGGGATGGCCGAGATCGGGCTATCCTTCGGAATAGGAATCGTTAGCAGAGGGATTTCCGAAGACATTTCAACACTTCCTTTTGACCTCGTGAAGTATGGATGTGAGGCCAGATTACGACAAAACCAACAACTTTACTATAGAACCTGGTGATATAGCAGCAACAAATGGTTAGTTTGAGACAAATAACAGATAGGTAGTCTCACATTGGGGTATGATGCACCTATACAGTTAAATGGGTTTCTACATGTTTTGTAACGGTTGCATGCGTCATCCCGGCTTTTCCTTATTCTTTCCCATTTTCTCTCTTTTCCCTGCTTTTCTTTATTTTTGTCCTTTTCTATTATTTTTCTCATTTTCACTCTCCATTTGTTTTTGCACTTTTCTCTTATTTAGGGTTACGGTCGAATCCTATGGAGATTGCCTATGTATCACGACCCCGCATGACTCACCAAGCGTAGTTCTTTAAGAATAAACACGAAAAGTAAAGAAACAATTTTGGGAATTTTTTCATTTTTTTTTTTCATTAATAAAAACTTTCTAAAAGATGTTTAACTACCCGTCTTCTTGGAAAGGAAAACTACAAACAGACACCAAATAAAATAAAATACAGACTCGAATCAAGAATACATTAAAGTTTCAATTGCTGGGGCCCGCGGGGCGTCATTCAGCCTTGCCGCGGGCCTATATGCGAGACCCCTTTGTAGTCTGTCCAGGTCACTCATTATTTTCTTCACAAATATCATCACCGATGCAAAGAAGGTGGTGCAAGTCATGTTCTCGCATATTTGGCATTTCCTGGTAATGTAGTGAGCAACGGCTAAGATCTTCTCTCTGATTCTGCCCTTTTCCTGAAGCAACCGCCCTATCTATTGGGCCCAGGCCTCCAAAGTCTACTCGGCTACCTGGTTTTGTTCCTGGAGTTGTTGCAAGTCTATTTCTAATTGTTCCAAGGTCGTATCTCTTTTAATCTTGAATTCTTTTGCATGTTTGATCATTTTGTTCTCTGTGGCGATGACCATTCTCTTTAATCCCATGACTTCATTATATTATGCTTTCAACTGTTTAACCATGCGGGCTTATTCCTCCGCGTTTTTAGCCAATTGTTTTCTAACCTCGGCTAATTCTCTTTTTGCTTTGTTGAGGTCAAAACTGTAGTCATTCACTTTTTGCCTTAGATTTTCTATAAGTTTTGCATCTTTGGCACTCCTGACGGGATCTTCAGTCGCTATCTTCATCTTTTGAATTTGGGCTCGTGAGGCTTCATTCTCTTTGGCCAATTTCTTCTTCTCACCCTCATCGGCTGCGGCTTGCACACTGTTTTCAAACTGAAGTTCTCGGACTTGCTTTTCCAATTCTCCTATTTTAGCTCTGTATTCATTTTCTTTAGCTAACCAAGCCCATTATTCTTTCGTTGATTCGGCAAAATCTTGGAGGTGAAATCTTTTGGCCGGCCTCCTACATGCAACGTCCCTTCTATATCAGGCATGATACTCAGGTGAAACTTCCCTTTAGATCGATCCCGTACACAGGTATTCGCCGCCAAGTATTGACATTCACTCCAGACTTGGCGGATCTTTGCTTCAGGAAATTGGTCATCAGGACCAATCTCAACCACTTGGAGAATAAGATCGTTGTCTTTTGGCACTATTTGGCATATCCCGAGTTACCTTAAAACCCGATATGGAGCATAAGGCTGAATGCTCTTAAGACCCATCAAGAGGAAGTGCAGCCCTGCTGCTGGCATATATATGATTTCATCAACAGGCAACCACCCAAATGACCACTCTATTTGACTGGCAGTGAGGGACCGAAAGTATGAGTCCAGCCCGTGAATCCTTCAGGCAAGCTGACCCCCTTAGTCCTCGTATAAAACTTACAGGTTTTCTCTGTAGACCCATAACTCAGGAACTAAGGACGATGGCACAGGTGTTCGGTCATCCACATTTGCAACAATAGATTGCACCCCTCAAAGAAGTCTCCTCCGGCTTTGCAGGCTGTAAGAGCGCAGAAGATTTCAGCTAATATCATGGGCGCAAGAGTGCTTTTTTCTTGAGTGAGTAGAGTGCTGACGACCCCGACTATTTTTATGTCAATATTTCCATCTTTCCTCGGAAATACCACAAGCCCCAAAAAGACCACCATAAAAGCAAAACGTCTATGTTCTTTCCATTTTTGGCGGTTTCCTTTGCTATATATCTTATTTTCTGGGTTATTGAACCCTCGATGTGGCCATATCTTTGGTATATGAAGTGTAGAGTACAAAAACCATCCGCCAAATCTGTGTTATGGACCGTCCTATTTATCTTCAGTGAGTCTAAGAATTTATGCACGGTCACGGCTCTCGAGGCAACCAATTATTTGTGTCTTCAAGGAACCTCATCACTTCCGATGTACCCGGCTATCTCCTCCAAAGTCGGGGTGAGTTCAAAGTCTGAAAAATGGAACACGTTGTGCGCCGGGTCCCAGCATGTAACTAATGCTCTTATGATATCTCCCCGAGGTGTAATTTCCAACAAACTGGTAAGCCCTTTCAAATATTTTTTGACTTCATCTTGCCATTCTCCTCCTAGATCATTCCACCACAGACGCAACTCCAAAGAGATTTTATTCATGATTGAAAAAGATTTATTTTGAATTGTGCTCATCCCGCACATTTATTTAAAGTGATTTAATGACTTATTTTGATTTAAACAGAAAAAATGGCTATTTTTGCAAAATTTCCATTCAAGAAAAACAAAGACTTGGTTTTGCATATACGGCCTTTCAGCACTTCTGGGAGGAAGATTTTAAGGTTGTACCCGCCAACCATTTACAAATGACTCGGGGTGGCTGTTCTTGCAAAACCAGCCTTCCGGCGCCCTTTTGAGGACATTCGGCTTATTTTAAAACAAGAATGGCATCACCCGACTTATTTGACAAAAATTAAAATTTTGGCATTTTGGCTATGTTTGCAAAAGGGTGGTTAGACCCGATGAGGGTTGCCTACGTTTCTCACATCCGGTGAGAATCAAACCAGTGTAGTTCGGGCAGATTTGCCAAAATCAAAAATGTATTTTTAAACAATAATTTTTCTGTCTATTTTTTTTTCAAATATTTCTCTTTTTCTTTTTTCATTTTTCAAAAATCCGGCAGCATTTCGGTACTATTTGGGCATTGGTTTTTTCTCAAATGGTCACCCTTACTTAGTCCTGACACTGCTTATGTTTTCTCAATTTTCACTCATTTAGACAAGCCGATCAACATGCAAAGCCGAGCAAATAAATGCGCAAGTAGCACGTAAGATGCATCAGGATGGTCAATTCATTTCAGATCACCTGTCCTAGACGGACCCAACCCCTGTGTTGAGTCCCCTAAGTCAAATGCACATGATGCAAACAAAAGTCCTACTAGGGATCCGGCATGAGGTCGAGTTATTCTAGGTTCAAAACCTGGGTATATGTTCTAGACTATGTACCCGAGCGGACAACTCGAGTCGAGGAGGGAGCTACATACCAGGAACCAAAAGGCTATCCGGCTTAGTAACTTGTCCAGCCTCTTTCTTATTTTAAGGTATGACACTAACAGAATAGGGAGTCTCAACCAGTGAGCATATCCCCGGAGATGAGAAGAGAACGGTTTCGTAATAATTTTATATGTACAATTCAGATAATGTTAAAGCGGTAAAGCACTTAGCACATTTAGCATGAAACATGTAGAAAACCAGACAAAGACAAATATAATAATAATTATACTAAGCTCGAATTCTTGAACCATGAATCGGAATTCTAGGTTCGTGTCCCCAGCAGAGTCGCCAGAGCTGTCACACCTCCTTTTTACACACCTACCCTAAAAGATAATGTATAAGGGAGTTTTTTATTTAAAGTGACATTATTCGAAATGGGATTATTTATTTATTTTTAGAGTCGCCACTTGGGATAGGATTGGCTTTTGGTGTCCCAAGTCACCGGTTTAACTGAAATCCCAAATCGAGGAAATGTTCAACTTCCTAATTGGAGTCTGCGAACCAGAAATTCTGAATAAGGAATTCTGTTGACCCGAGGGAAAGTGTTAGGCACCCCCAGATTCCGTGGTTCTAGCACGGTCGCTTAAATTATTATAATTGGCTAAAAATCTAATTTTAATACGTGTTTTAACTTATGGTACAATTTTAACTTTATAACCGCTTTTATTATTATATTTTTAGGAAGATTTCAACGTTATTTAAAACATGTTTTGAACCACGTCACATAAATGCACCCGCTGTCACGGACATATTTTATCTAACGTTGTTGAGATTTGGATTTAGGTCACATAAATGCGCACCCGAGTTTATGAAGGTAATTTAAAATAATGCGCCTAAAGTAACTACACATTTTTAACTTCGCGAGGGCCATAGAAAGTTCGTTAAATGGTGCGCCTCGATTTATAAAGAGTTAAAATTAATTAAGTGAGGGCCATGAGCTTTGAGATTTTATTTGGCCTGGTACGCCTCAATTTATTTTAAAAGATTTATATTTTACTAAAGCAAACTAAGGATGCTCCTGTTTAAATCTAATTTGAAATTAGGCATCACAAACTACGCAACGGGAACCGTACCCGTAGTTATAATTTAATTGGGTGTCTAAGGATAACTACGGTGTTCATGAATATTCCAAAGTTATAAAAATTAGTTGTGGAAGAAGCGAAGCTAATTAACTAAGGAAAGACAGACCAAATTTATTCACTAGTTTATTGTGTGTTGGGCTTGGCAATTTTAAATTATTTAAACTCAACAAATTCAAGTGGGAACACTTTAAATGAATATCCTATGACCATATTAGCCAAAATCTACAAACCAACTGAAAAGTCTAAACCAGCAAAACTAAATTCGCTCAAATTTAACCAAAACCTAGCTTTTCATCAATTAATCTATCAATTTAAATTAAAACATTATCTAAATTATAATATGCTAAATCATGGTAACATTTGTACAAAAGCATACTTAGCGTTCCAGTCACAATAAACCATTAATTTCATAAATAATCCATTAATATAAAAGCACAACAAATATCAAGGAAAATAACCAAAAACAAATATGGTATTAGCATCTATAGGCATACAATGAAAAAATAGTATCAAAGTCATGGAATAATTTATCTATTTTATTTTACTTGATATAAGAGATAAATATATAGAAGAAAATTGAACCTCAACAATTGAATCCTTTGTATTAAACGTGAGCTCGGTTACAGCGAACTCCAGTGAATCGAATCTGACCAGAAAATGAAAACAGAGACTGAACCTTGAGTAGTGACCCTCGGATAGTACCTCCGCCACAAACTCCAAGACTATTTCATGGCTGATTTTTGGAATTAAAATACAACAATTTTCGCTAAAGTTGAGGGCTGTTTCGCTAGGGTTTTTTACTGGTATGAAAGCTGTTTCTTCAATTGTGATTTGGGTGGTTTTGGCTGCCCAGTGTATATAGAGTGTATACCTAGTGTATCTCTCATGTATATATAGTGTATATCGAATGTATATGTAGTATATACAGAGTGTAATGAGCTCTCTCCTCCAATTGTACTCTCTCTCTTTGTATATGTAAGTGTTATAGAGGGATGTGAAGGGGAAGAGCATATGAGTGGGGGAGAGTGGAGTATTGAGTGGAAAAAGTGGGGAAAGTGGAAAGTGAGTGGGGAAAGTGGGAAAGTGGGTTGTGAGTGAAGAAAGTGGGGAAAGTGAGTAGTTAGCGGGAATAAATTCAAACATTGTCAAAAATTAGGTGTTCACATGTAGTAGGTTGACACTCGTGTATTAGAGGCTCAGACTTGTGACTCCTGATCGATTGGGCTGTGTAGTAGTATTTCCACTTGGGTTTTCTGCATGTTTATTTCAGACTTTCAGTGTTATGACTTAGTAATTAACTTTGTTAATTGAATCACGAATTACATCAAAAGGTTTAAGGTTGGTAAATTGGTCGGGCTTGCCTAGCAGTGTGTTGGGCGCCATCACGACCGGAATTTGGGGTCGTGACAAGTTGGTATCAGAGCCTAGGTTACTTGGTCTCGCGAGTCATGAGCCGGTTTAGTAGAGTCTCGCGGATCAGTACGGGGACATCTGTATTTATCCCCGAGAGGCTGCAGAAACCTTTAGGAAACTTCACATTCTTGAATTCCTATCGTGCGTCCTTGATTCATCTTGAAATATAACATTTTGAATTCCTTCCACGCATTCGTACGCGCGAACGAGCGCTTAGTATCAAAGGTGCCTCGATGGCTTGTGATTCCCCGATCGAAGGGCGAGACGTTATCTATGTGAGTTTGATGTTAGGCCAGTCTGGAGGACTTGAGGACGGATCTTTGCCTATGGCTTGATCACCGAGGTGCTGATTGTCTGAGCAAGTGTTTTGAACTTATATGTTTGGTATTTTCCCTATTAGTGGGAATGATGGCTGGATAGCTATGTGATGAGTATGTTAGTACTGTGAGATGTATCTATATGACTTGGAAGTGACAAGGAAGGGCTGCAGGATGATAGATGAACTATTAGGTGTTTGATTTTCATTGTGATTAGATGTGTAGCCCCTAGCTATGGGCGCGTGAAGAATCTTTTCATGTCTCCTATTTGGAGTAAAGTAAAATTCATGTTACGGTATGAGTTTCGACTCAGGAAGATTAAGTGACTGTGTAATGTGAATGATAGTGGAAGGTATACAAAATGTTAATTGGAGGCAAAGCAGGTGGGTTATCTCCTACGGAGTATTCTAAGGT
>MU675839.1:0-24492 GCA_026770625.1 Nicotiana glauca
CCTACTCGATCAAGAATCTCAAATGGGCCAATGAACCTAGGGCTAAGCTTGCCCTTCTTCCCAAATCTCATCACAACCTTCATAGGCGACACTCGGAGCAAGACCCGCTCACCAACCATGAAAGCTACATCTCGAACCTTACAATCCGCGTAACTCTTCTTCCTAGACTGAGCTGAACGAAGCCACTCCTGAATGATCTTGACCTTATCTAAGCCCTCCTAAACTAAGTTTATACCCAATAATCGAGCCTCTCCCGACTCAAACCATCCGACTGGAGACCGACATCGTCTACCATACAATACCTCATACGGAGCCATCTGAATGCTGGACTGGTAGTTGTTGTTGTAGGCGAACTCTGCTAAAGGCAAAAACTAGTCCCATGAGCCTCCAAAATCAATGACACAAGCTCAGAGCATATTCGCCAAAATCTGAATAGTCCGCTCGGACTGACCATCCCTCTGAGGATGGAATGTTGTGCTCAACTGAACCTGGGTGCCCAACTCTTGCTGAACTGCTCTCCAGAAGCGCATGGTAAACTGCATACCCTGGTCCGAAATGATGGATACCGGCACACCATGAAGGCGGACAATCTCCCTGATATAAATCTCAGCTAACCTNCTCTGAAATAACCTACCGGGTCTCTAATGCTCATATTTGACCTTTTGACGATCCAAACACCGAGCCACATACGTAAAAATATCCTTTTTCATCCTACACCACCAATAATGCTGCCGCAAGTCCTGATACACCTTCACGGTGCCCAGGTGAATAGAATACCGAGAACTATGGGCCTCCACTAAGATCAACTCTCGAATCCCATCAACATTGGGCACACAAACTCGCCCCTGCCATCTCAAAACACCATCATCGTCTAAGGTCACCTTCATGGCACCTCCACGCTGCACCGTGTCTCTCAGGACACACAAATGGGGATCATCAAGCTGTCGATCACGGATACGCTCCAATAGAGAAGAACGGGCAACCGTGCAAGCTAACACTCTACTAGTCTCAGAAATATCTAATCTCACCAATCGATTGGCCAAAGCCTGAACATCTAAAGCAAGCGGTCTCTGGTTGATTGGAATATACGCAAGACTACCCATACTGGCAGACTTCCTACTCAATGCATCGGCCACCACATTGGCCTTACCCGGGTGATACAAGATAGTAACAGCATAATATTTCAACAACTCTAACCACCTCTACTGCCTCACATTCAACTCCTTTTGCTTAAACAGATACTGAAGGCTCTTGTGATCCGTGTACACCTCACACATCACACCATATAGATAATGCCTCCAAATCTTCAAAGCATGAACAACAACTGCCAACTCTAGATCATGAACCGGATAATTCTTCTCATGGATCTTCAACTGTCTCGAAGCATAGGCAATGACTTTGCCATCCTGCATCAATACTGCACCAAGCCCAACATGAGAAGCATCACAATAGACTGTGTACGACCCTGAACCCGTGGGCAAAACCAATACCGCTGTCGTAGTCAAAGCTATGTTGAGCTTCTGAAAGCTCGCCTCACACTCATCTAACCACCTGAACTGGGCACCCTTCTGGGTCAATCTGGTCATCGGGGCTGCAGTAGACAAAAATCCCTCTACGAACCGACGGTAATAACCTGCTAACCCCAAGAAACTCCGAATCTCGGTCACTGAAGCTGGTCGAGGCCAATTCTTGACTGCCTCAATCTTCTTCGGGTCCACCTGAATACTCTCTGCTGATACAATATGACCCAGAAATGCAACCGAACTCAACCAGAACTCACACTTCGAAAACTTAGCATATAGCTGACTATCCTTCAGAGTCTGAAGAACCACTCTGAGGTGCTGCTCGTGCTCCTCTTCGCTACGGGAGTACACCAAAATATCATCAATAAAGACTATCACGAATAAGTCTAGATATGGCCTGAACACTCAGTTCATCAACTCCATAAATGTTGTCGGGGCATTGGTCAACCCAAATGACATAACTAAAAACTCATAGTGCCCATATCGAGTGCGGAATGTTGTCTTAGGGACATCAGACGCCCTAATCTTCAGCTGATGGTAGCCAGATCTCAAGTCTATCTTTGAGAACACCTTTGCTCCCTGAAGCTGGTCAAACAGATCATCAATCCTCGGTAGTGGATACTTGTTTTTTATCGTCACTTTGTTCAATTTCCGGTAATCAATACACATCCGCATCGATCCATCCTTCTTCTTCACAAATAATGCCAGCGGACCCCAAGGAGAAACACTAGGCCTGATAAAACCCTTCTCTAGTAAATCCTACAACTGGTCCTTTAACTTATTCAACTCTGGCGGGGCCATGCGATATGGTAGAATAGAAATGGGCTGCGTGCCCGGAGCTAGATCAATACAGAAATCAATATCCCTGTCGAGCGGCATACCTGGCAGGTCTTAAGGGAAAACCTTGGGGAATTCCCGAACAATAGGAACAGAGTCAATAGAAGGAACCTCTGCGCTGGAGTCACGAACATATGCTAGATAAGCTAAACATCCCTTCTCGACCATGCGTCGATCCTTAACATATGAAATAACATTGCGGGTGGCATGACTTGGGGTCCCTTTCCACTCTAGTCGAGGCAATTCTGGCAAGGCCAAGGTCACGGTCTTGGCGTGATAATCTAAGATAGCATAATACGGGGACAACCAATCCATCCCCAAAATAACGTCGAAATCCACCATATCTAAAAGAAATAAATCAACACGGGTCTAAAGACCCTCAAACACAACCACACAAGAACGATGCACCTGGTCGACTAATATGGAGTCACCCACCGGTGTAGATACATAAACAGAAATGTCCAAAGCATAACTAGACATAGCCAAGTAGGGTACAAAATAGGACGACACATATGAATATGTAGACCCAGGGTCAAATAGCACTGACGCATCTCTATCACAAACCAGAATAGTACCTATAATAATAACATCTAACGACTCGGCCTCTGGTTTAGCTGGCAAAGCATAAAATCGGGGCTCAGCCCCACCTCCCTGAACCATGTCTCTAGGATGATCGGCTACCTGCTGACCCCTACCTCTGGCGGTTCGAACTCCACCTCTACGGTCTCGACCTCCACCTCTATGATCCCTACGCCCGCCCCTGGCTGGCTGGGCAGGCTGTGGGTCACCTGGTGCCTGAATCATGGGGCGAGGACCCTGCTGCTACGACTGTGTACCCCTCAATCTCGGGCAAGCTCTCCTGATGTGACCATACTCACTAAACTCATAACATCCCTCCGTATGATGAGACCGGCCCTGACGACTCGAATGACCTCCACGGAAACTCTGAAGAGGCGGTGCACTGATGGGGGTTGGCGGTGCACTGAGTGACTGCTGATCGAAATAATGCCGACGAAAACCACGATCACCTGGGGCACCCTGCGAAGCCTGGAGGGCTAATTGAAAGGGCCTGGAAACTGACCCCTATCATAAGAATCCCTGCCTCTAGATGAGGCACCACCAAATCGACCTGAGTGACGTGGTCTCTTGTCTGCCCTATGACCACCCCCTTGTGGCAGAACCATCCCTCTGGGCTACATTGGCCGCCTCCTGAAAAGTAATGTCACTACCCGCCTCTCTGGACATCTGAAGATGAATAGGCTGGATCAAACCATCAATAAATATCCTCACCCTCTCCCTCTAAGTGAGGAGTATAACAAGGGCATGTCAAGCTAGATCAATAAACCGGGTCTCATACTGAGTGACTGTATAGACCCCTACTGGAGGCGCTCAAACTGCCTCCGGTAAGCATCCCTCTGAGTAACGGGAAGAAACTTCTCTAGAAACAACTCCAAAAACTGATCCCAAGTCAAAGGCAATGACCCTACTGGTCTGGCTAAGCAGTAATCCCTCCACCAAGTCTTGGCAGATCCAGATAGACTAAAAGCCGTAAAATCAACTCCATTGGACTCCACAATGCCCATGTTCCGAAGAACCTCGTGGCAGCTATATAAGAATTCCTGGGGGTCCTCAGAAGAAGCTCCGCTGAATGTAGCAGTGAAGAGCTTGGTGAACCTGTCCAGCCTCCACAAGGCATCTGCGGACATAGCCGCTCTATCACTGGCCTGTGCAACTACCCCCGGCTGAACTGCCACAGCTGTCTGAACTGGTGGAATCTGAGTCTGAGGAGCTACCTGCTCCAGAATACGTGTGGCAGGAGTTTGGGCCCCTCCTCCAGCCTGGGAAGTGGCTGGTGCTACAGAGAGAAATCCTGCTCGGGTGACACTCTCCATGAGGCCAACCAACCGGACCAAGGCGTCCTGAAGAACTGGGGTAGTAATAAACCCCTCTGGTACCTGAGTTGGGCCCACCGAAACTGTCTGGGCTGGGGCCGGAACCTCCTCGTCAAGGCCAACCTGAGGGTCCGCCACTGGTGTTGCTGCTGGTGGCTGGGCTCTGCCCCTGCCTCGGCCCCTAGCATGGCCACGTGCTCTGCCCCTAGCGGGAGCTGCTTGAGGCTCGGACTGCTGATCGGTGGATGAGGAAGCGCGTATTCTCGCCATATGTGAAAGAACAGAGTAGAAATTCAATCAGCACTGAGAAACCAAATCGCACGACAAGAAAGAACAAATGAGAGATTTTTCCTAACTCAATAGACTCTGGGAAACAAGTACAGACGTCTCCGCACCTACCCCTCAGACTCTACTAATTTGTCTGTGAGTAGTGAGACCTATGTAACCTAGTGCTCTGATACCAACTTGTCACGACCCGGATTTTCCCACCATCGGGATCGTGATGGCGCCTACTCGTGGTAGTTAGGCAAGCCTACTCAATTACCTTTCCATTACTAAACAATTTATTTTAATAGTTATTAGCATCAATATAGGACATGAAATTTAATAAGAACAATAGCTGAAGTCTGATTTATAGATACGAATCAAAACGCGGAACAATTAATAATAGCCTCTACCCAAGGTTTGGTGTCATAGAACTCACGAACTACTAAGAATATACTAAATACAATGGTCTGAAAGAAACATATAAGTTGTCGGTCTCGAAAATAATGAGGCAACAATATAAAAGGGGACATAAAGAAGAGACGCCGGGCATGCGGACGCCTGCAAGGCTACCTCGGTCTCGTGATAATGAAAGCTTTCCCCTGCGTTAATGCTGTTGCTGCTACTGCTGCTCCTTAAAACCTGGACCTGTGCAAAAATGCACAGAAGTGTAGCATCAGCACACCGACCCCATGTGTTGGTAAGTGTCTATCCTAACCCCGGCGAAGTAGTGACGAGGCTAGACTGGACACCACATAAACCTATGTAGTTAAAAATATACAGCAGAAAATCGAATACAAGACAATTAACAACATGGGAGGGGAAACATGCTATGGGAGATACAACATTAAGAGTAATCCCAAGTAACAAAATTAAAGCAGCTTAGATTCACAATGAACAAGGAATTAATACTTAAGGTAAACTCATGGCATTAGTAACTGTTGCGGCGTGCAACCTGCTCCACAAATACCTCTGTTGCGGCGTGCAACCCGCTCCACAAATACCACTGTTACGGTGTGCAACCCGCTCTATAAATACCACTGTTGTAGCGTGCAACCCGACCCATATCATTTATCGTGTATCATTTTTATGGAGCGCAACCCGATCCTCACATATTATTGTTGCGGCGTGCAACCCGATCGTCAATGTCATTTAATAGTCTGACGTCCCCAAACAAAAGTCACAAATTAAGGGACATAAAAATAAGCAAATATTTGACAAAAATCCCGGCAAGGGAAAGAACCAACAAGCTCAACCAAATGTCCCGGCAAGGGAATAGTTAACAACGCTTTCTCTTTCTGACTTTTCTTATCTTATAACTCACTCGACCATTCTGAGCCCACGCTCCAAAGAACCAAGTCATGTCATATACCTTCAATATTCGTATCACAATTCGAGCCAATTCTCCTAGATCCCAAATGATTGTAACACCGTTCACATGTTATTCACAACATATAGGAATCCTCTAATAAACATGAAATTCGCAACCAATTCATGATAATCACATTATAAGGACATCACGGTCATGCTAGACACCAATGTATAGATACCTGTCACCATGCCTATACATCATACTCAATCAAATAGCAATTAGCAACAAGACTCAACTCCTATTCCATCAAGCTAGGGTTAAACCAAACACTTACCTCAAAGCCTTGAAATCCACTTAATCCTCAACTATCGCTTTACCTCGTGGTTCCACCTCCAACTTGCTCGAATCTAATCACAAATTACTTGAATATATTAACAAATGCTACTTGAATCAATTCGAATGTATAGAAAATGCATTTCCCAAAGTTTGTTAAAAATCTCCAAAACGCCCCCAGGCCCACGTGGTCAAAACTCGAGGTTCGAACCAAAACCCGGTTACCCATTCCCCCATGAAATCAAATGTATAAGTTATTTTGGAATCGAACCCCAAATTAAGGTCCAAAACCCCCAATTTTAGAAACCCTAGGTTCTACCCTAAGTTCCCAAACTTCCCCATTAAAATCTTTATTTTGAAGTTGAAATTATGTTTAAAGATGATGAGGAGTAAAGAAAATCTGTTAGAAATCACTTACCAATCATTTTGAAGAAGAAGAATCGTTTGGAACATCGCCTCTTATGTTTTTGGGTTTTGAAAAAGTGTGAAATAACTGAAAATCTAGGATTTATATACTTCACTGAAGAACCGGCGCGAACCGCACAAAAATGTCCCGCGGCTGCGCCAAGGAAGGGAGGGGAAACGACTCTTTGAACCTACCCAGCGTGGACCGCACGATTTTGGGTGCGCGGCCGCGCTGGTGGACTTGCACCTGGGGCTTTCTCTGAATCTCCCAGCGCGGACCGCACAAACTTGTTACGCGGCCGCGCTGGTCAAACTAAGGCTGAGGACCCCTCTGAACTTGGCCACGTAGACCGCACAAACTGCACCGCGACCGCGTGACTTTCAGGGCGGACCGCGCGGAAATGTGTCGCGGCCGCGCTAGGGGTCTGCAACTAAACCTGCAATATCTGCTAAGTCTAAGACCCTCCCGGGACCTACTCAAACCTCACCCGGGCCCTCGGGCTCCAAACCAAACATGCACGCAACCTCAAAAACATTATACGGACTTATTCGTGCAATCAAATCGTCAAAATAACATCATATACGTAGAATCAAGCCTCACATGATTTTCTTTCAACCTTCATGAAAACTCAAATTTGGAACTCATAGTCCGAAACACGTCAAACGGCGTCCGTTTTCAGCCAAACTTTACAAATAGTGCTTAAATCATATATAAGACTTGCACCAGGCTTCGGAACCAAAATACGAGCCCGATATCTTAGTCTTTTAATAAATTTTTATTTTTATTTTCCTTAAAAATTTTAGAAAAGCAATTTCAAAGAAAAATTCTTCCCTCGGGCCTGGGACCTCGAAATTCGATTTCGGACATACGCCCAAGTCCCATATTTTTCTACGGACCTTTCGGGATCGTCCAATCTCGGGTCCGGGTCCGTTTATCAAAAATATTGACCAAAGTAAACTTTAATCATATTAATATCAAAATTCTTTAAATTTTTCACAGAATTCACATATTTCAACATAAAAGCTTTCTGGCTATGCGCCCGGACTGCACACTCAAATCGAGACAAGCAAAAATAAGGTTTTTAAAGCCTCGGAAGAATGGAACGAATGAGAAAAACGGTGATAACCCTTTGGGTCGTCACATTATGTGTCACACAAATGATTGGGATCCCCTTTATATAATAGGGGAATCATAAATATGGAATATTTCTATTTATAGTAGAGGATATTCCTGATACAACTGTCTAACCGCCTAGTATGGAATCGTACAATCATATTCCAGGATTTGCGCCATGATCTTAGGGACTTGGCAGGAAACTAGCTCATTCTGTTACAAACCCATAACGGTACTATTTTGGGATCGAGCACACTTGGCCTCGGTATTCCTCGAACTCTTATCCGGGAATTACACTATGTCTTTGAGCTCGAGTCTGGTCCACCGGTTTGGAACTCGACCTCGACCGGACTCGAGCCTAGAACGGAACCTCGAGCCTATAAATTGAAGGCATAGGATTTTGACCATATACAATATTATTCTACATTTTGTGTAGTTTGTCTGAGATATTAAAAGATTAGTCAAATTATAATTTGATGGCATTCCTGTTTACATCATGAGGAAAATTCTTTCAATTGGTGGACTCCTCCATGGTCTCATTGATTCCCGTTAAAATATTTCAATTTTTGCCTTTTTTTCATACAAAAGTAAAGGTGATGTTAATCATAGTATTAAAGGTGGGTTTGGGCCAATGGAATACTTGTTTCATGGACTCTATATTTTTGAAGGGAGGCCCTGGGGGAGCAATATTAAACTATGAGATTAAATATTAGAATTAAACAAAATAGCCACTTACCTAATCACTTAAGTTACAAATAATTGATAAATATATAATATATATAAAATTTATGTAATGATATGTATATAACTGTGTATAACCTGTATGTACCAGTTAGGAAAAATAAATAATGAATCGGACTTATTATTTGCGTAAAGATCCAGACTAAAGCTTCATTTCTTTTTTTTTTAAGGTTAAGACGTCTGAATTTGAATACACATCTAAATATCAAGATGTGTATTAAGATTAAGACATCTGAATGTCACGACCCATTTTACCATAATAGGTCATGATAGCGCCTAACACCATTGTTAGGCCAGCCGATGCGAAAATGTGATTAAGTTCTCATTTTACCTTAGCCAATAAACAGTTATACTAGATATTCGAATATAAAAGATAAGACCAGTAAAGATTATAAAGTACTAAAATAGTAGTACAACCCCAAAATGAATGTCTACTACTGTGTGTGCCAGAACCTGGTGTCATAAGCTACGGGCGACTAGTAGAATATACACAAAAGAATAATATACTATCCTACTGTCTGAATCAGGATAGACAGAAACAAAAGTACAAGAAAGGACTTCTTCGGCTGCGGATCGGCATGAGAGAGAAGTAGCTCACCGTAGAAGTCCCCAAGCATGCTCACTGCTGCGCACCAGGATAATGTCCATATCCACCTGCCTCAAAGTCTGTACATTTAAGTATAGGAGCGTAGCATGAGTGCATAAACCACATGTACTCAGTAAGTATCCCGTCTAATCTCGAAGAAGTAGAGACGAGAGGTCGACTTGATACTTACTAAGGTCAAGATAATATAATATAATAAAGTGAGATATACAGCATAGAGCATTTCCAATAACACAAGTTTAATAGAAGAGTTATATTCATGTTCTTGTCATAATTTAATTACCAGTTTTTCCCTTTTCATATTGAATGAGTGATCATGTCATAACTAAATGTAAGCATATAAATCATGCACAATCATGCCGAAGTCGACGGCCCGCTCAAACAGAAAATAAATTGTGTACTGCCGAGGGTCGGGCGGCATGAACCATAGATGCATCTATTATCACCGAGGCGATCGGCCCGATCCATAATCATCAAGAAAATATCAAGAAAAGCACATAAGGCTCAATTACATACAAGGGAACTCCTACCAAGGCTCAACAAACTCATATGTTCACTTTTATTTCCTCAAGTCTCTAGCAACCCATAATGATCATATTGGCAATTTAAAATAAGAGATGTCCCCCAATTAGATATGACGTGGGTCCTAAACTTCCCGAACAATAATCATATAGTAACTACGCATGGACTCTCGTCACCTAGTACGTACGTAGCCCCCGCATTTAGCAACAATTACTCATTTAAAAATCCTAAGGGGACAATTCCCTCTTACAAGGTTAGAAAGGAGACTCACCTCGCTCCAAAGTGCACTCCCAAAGTCCAAGAACGAGCCCAAGTCCTTAATTCAAATCCGAACAATCCCAAACTAATCAAACGAAGTAAGAACTAGTAAATAAAGGCTTACAAGATCGAATTCTAACCATTTAAGCAATTTTTCAACTATTAACACTAGTTTCCTAAATTTCGACCCCGGGCCCACGTACCCGTATTCCGATATTTTTCGAAGGAAGTTATTCTCTATCACCTAAGGATCACAAATATATGATTTTTAGTTCATTACATGGCAACTTATGTGATAAAACCTTAGTTTTCATTAAACCCTAGGTCTAGCTCAAATCCCCTGATTTTACCTAATTTTTAGTGATAAATCTACCTAATGTTCATGTATTTGAACTAAAAGTGAGTGGGGATTACTTTCCTTGCAATGTTATGTTGAAACCTCCTATTTGAAATCACCTAAATCGCCTAAGTTTGAGAGAAATGTCAAAGAAATGAGTTTGGGTTCGTATTAATGAACCCTTCTGCCCCCAGTGATTTCCGCTTCTGCGGAAGGAATCCCGCTTCTGCGGGTTCTGCTTCTGCGAACATGGTTCGCTTCTGCGGAAATGGGCAGGGGGGCCTGGGCCGCTTCTGCGGTCCTAACCTCACTTCTGCGAGGTTTACCCTGGGCCTGGCCCCTTCCGCTTCTGCGATAAAACGACCGCTTCTGCGGTCCAAGAGCCGCAGAAGCGGTTATGACAGAAGCAGCAGATAAGGCTTTTCCTAAGTTTTCAACTTCACTCGAACCTCGACCATTTGACGCTCGGGGCTCCCGAGCCTCGTCCGAACATACCGACAAGTCTGAAATCACGAGGCAGACCTACTCGAACCCTCAAAACGCTTAAAACAACGCTAAATCAAATAATCAACCCCAAAACCAAATGATTCAAATCATTGAACCTTCAAGTTCTAAATTTCCTCCTAATGGGTCAAAACGCCCTTAAACCACTCGGATTGACACCAAATTTTACAGGTAAGTCTTAACTGATATTTCGGACTTGTACCAAGTTTAGGAATCAAAATCCGAATCCGATACCGAGGAAAATAATAATTTCTTAGTTTATTTAAATCTTTGAAACTTAAACTTAACAATTTCATATAAAAATTCATTACTCGGGCTAGGGACCTCGAAATTCGATTCCGGGCATACGCCGAGGTCCCATATTTTCCTGCGGACCTTCAAAAATTGTCAAATCATTATTCTAGGTCCGTTTCCCCAAAATAATGACCGAAGTCAAACTTGGCTTTTTTTTTAAAGAAACTTAAAGAAGCAACTAGGCTTATTCTTGCCCAAAACTCTTCTACTTCCGAACCACCCGTCCCCGCAAGTCATAAATTAGCTAAAGCAAGTGCGGAAAGTATTATTTAAGGGAATGGGGTTCGAAAATGCAAAATGACCAGTCGGGTCATTACACTGAATCTGAATACATATCTGAATATATTAAGATGTGTGTTAAGATCTGAATAGAAATAATTAAGACTGTTTGATTTTTAACATCTGGATGTATAAAATTTATCTTTATTTGAAAATTAATAAACATAAAACTCAAATAAAATACTAACTAATCTAATATTCTATCAATAAAATATATAATTTTTTAAAATATGATAGTTGATGGTGGTGATGGCTAACAGGTGAATGTCGTCTAGAGGCGGTGGTTGGTGGTAGTTTTGATTGATGATTGTGGCTCATGCTAGTAGCTAGTAGTGATTGGTAACGGTGGCGATTATGATTGAGGATGGTGGTGTTGGGTGGTGATAGTTAATAATGTTGTATGGTGGTAGTAGTTGTGACTTGTGATTGAGGATAGTGGTGGATGGATGGTGGCAGGTTATAATGCTGGGCAGTGCCGACTGTGGTTGTTGATATGATGGGATGGTCAGTTATGGTAATTCAGGCGGATGAGTATTGATTGTGGGTGAGAATGATGGTGGTCGGAGTGATGGAGATAATAGGTGGTGATGGTCGATAATGGAGGTTGTGATTGAGGATGATGGTGATATGGTGGTAGTGGTGGTTGAGTATGGTGGTGGTGGTGGCATGGTGGTAGTTGATAATGGTAGGCGGTGGGATAATTAATAATGATGTGATAGCATCTTAATAAAATTAAGTCTCTGTTATACATCTTAATCATACATATTCAGACCCATTAAGTGGTATTGAAGTTAAAAAAACCAAATACACTTAATGATTAAGATCTGAATGATTAAAATTAAGACTTTAAAAACAAACACGCTTAATGTCTGAGATCTGAATTATTAAGATTCAGACCCCGTTAAGTGCAAACAAATGAGGTTTAAATTAGGATAAAAGACAATAGTCTAAAACTAGCCTTCCGGAGTAAAGGGGAGAGTCGTGCAGTATTTTAACAATTTTCCTAATAATAGAATAACCTGTCAGCCATAGAGATAGAATTTTCAAATGACGATTGACATTTGACTAGAGTTCTGATTTACTTGTAATTTACAAGTGCTGTTCGTCCAAGACACTCAAATGACATGAGCTACCTATGACAGCTTTAAGTAGGTAACCAATGGTTAAGGATCTTATAATCAAACTGCTCCCTCCGGTCTAAAATAAGTGATTTTTTTGATGTTTTTATACGGATTAAGAAATTTATCTTTTAACATTAATTAGCAATGAAATTGACCATATTAACCTTTATTATCTCACATAAACACTCCTCACACATATTCCAACACTATTTATTCCAAGGACAATGTAGGAATGCAGGAAAAAATAATTAATTCATTCTTGAAATCTGAAAAATCACTTATTTTGGACCGCAAGAAAAAGGCCAAAAAATCACTTATTTTGGGTCGGAGGGAGTAACTTATAAATATTTTTTGGCTTATCTACGCGTTTTGTAAAGTTAAAAGTGCTTATAAGCCAAGTGCTTATAAGTCAAAAGCAATTAGTTGGTCACCCCTAACTTATGAATTTTTAGCTTATAAGCACTTTAAGTTTGATCAAGATTTTTATTATTTTATCCTTAAAGTATTCCTTTTTAAAATAAAATTGCTATATCGATATCACAGTCCCAAGTATTTTTTTCAACCTACCCACCCCCCCCCCCTTAAGACTGCAATTTTCATTGACTATTTAAGATAAGCTAATTCTCTATTCCTCTGCATATTTATACCTATGTGATTGTGTATTAATATTTGAACTGTATGTAACAAATTAGAACATATCAACTTTTTGGTGTATTATTTTCTTAGTGTTGTGGTAATGAAGACAGTGTTTGTTTCTCTTCAAATATTTTGTCCTATTTTTATTTTTTACCGAGAAAATTTTGTCAATCCATTAATTATTATGACTTATGATTATATGCATATCATAAAATAAATTATATTTATCATAAAAATTATCTTATCTAAGCACAATTGTATTTAAAATAAAATAACAAATAGAATATTTTGTATTTGAATCAATTTTGAATCTAAAATTTTAAAGAAATTATGCCCTTATAAGTGTAAACAGTTCTAAGGTTATTTAAGTCATTTAACAGAAAAAAGCTTATCAGCACTTTTTTATCAAATACTACAGCAACTTACCATCAATTTCAGCACTTGTACCCAAATATGTAACTGCTTATTTATTAAATCAGTTTCAGCACTTAAAACTATTTTTCAACACTTAATGCTTATTAGCTATTTCAAATCAGCTAATTCAAACGGGCTCTAAATTATAGTGGTTACAAATAATTTATTTTAGCGTGTGTATAGTATTCTTTCTTTCTTAAAAAAATGAGCTATTTATGGCTAGAAATATAGGCTTCTGGTAGTGTTTTTATTGATAGTTGAGAGAAGGAAACAAATTGACCATAAAACTAAAGTATACAATAAAAGTTTACCAATAATCTTATTCATATGCGTCCCGAAACGATGCTGTTCATTTCAAATATAGTCTGCTGTTCATTTCAAATATATTTTTTGTCTTTTCAATAATTTAAACAATCTAATTACTGCAAAATAATTCCACGAGGAAAATAATTTTATGCCACATAAAAATACACCATTGTGGATAATGTGCCATAGATTTTACTCATTTAGCATTCTTTTCATAGTATAGGCTTGTCATGATATGGATATATTATCTATTGATATTTTGATCCTGAACTCTTCCTAAATTCAAACTTTTGGAAACATGAACATTATAAACGACTGCAGGTGCTTGCTCCAACAGCTGGATAGTCTGTCCATGCATCATGTTTATAGAGAGCAAAACTGTATAGCGGATAAATTAGTATCATATGGAGCCATGAAGCTGAAGGAACAGTGCATGTTGTTTGGCCAACCACCACTTTTTGTTACCACCTTTTTGGAACAGGATCAGCAATGCACTTATCAACGACGGCTTATTAGGGATAGCAATAGCTTGCCTGACTCTTTGCTCTCTGAAACAACTAATGTATGTAATAGTACTAGTGTGCGTAGTAGTCAGTTCTTACTTAGTAATAGTTTGCACCCTACGTGTGCTACTACTTATGTTCAGGACTCCCGTTTGAGAAAGTTTTGTAATTTGATGCATCTAATGCATCGGTTAACTATGTATGTTGACCTACTTTAAGTTTATATAACAAGTTTATCTTTCCAACCAAAAAAAATATATATCATAGAACTACGAGTCAATTGGCAAAAATGTGATATCCCGAATTTCAAAGATGATTATCACCCTTGGGGATTTAGAATTTTACTACTTTCTCCATCTTAATTTTGTACTAGGCGAGGTTTTGAGATTGACAACTACGTGTAGATTCGTTCGAGTAATTAAATAACTTCCTCACCAAATTTCGTATATGTTTCTTCTTTTGATTGGGAATTTCAACGTCACTCCGCTACTAGCTACTCCTTCCTATCCAAAAATTTTTTTGGATGTTTTCACACAGATTAAGAAATTCATCTTTTAGCATTAATTAGCAATGAAATTGATTATATTAACCTTTACTGTAACGACCCGACTAGTCGTTTTGCATTTTTGAATCTCATTCCCTTAAATAAAACTTCTCGCACTTGCTTTAACTAATTTATGAATTGCGGGATCGAGTGGTTCGGAAGTTGGAAGAGTTTTGAGCAAGAATAAGTCTAGTTGCTTCTTTAAGTTTCTCTAAAAAGGCCAAGTTTGACTTCGGTCAATATTTTGGGAAAACGGACCCAGAGTCGTGATTTGACAATTTTTGAGGGTCCGTGGGAAAATATGGGACCTGGGCGTATGCGCGGAATCGAATTTCGAGGTACCTAGCCCGAGTAGTGAATTTTTATGTGAAATTGTTAAGTTAAAGTTTCAAAGATTTAAATAAACTAAGAAATCATTGTTTTCCTAGGTATCGGGTTCGGATTTCGATTCCGAAACTTGGTACAAGTCAGAAATATCAGTTAAGACTTACCCGTAAAATTTAGTGTCAATCTGAGTAGTTTAAGGACGTTTTGACCCATTGGAAGGAAATTAAAAACTTGAAGATTCAATGATTTGATTCATTTGGTTTTGGGGTTGATTCCTCGATTTAGCGTTGTTTTGAGTATTTCGAGGGTTCGAGTAGGTCCGCCTCGTAATTTTAGACTTGTCGGTATGTTCGGGCGGGGCACGGGAGCCCTGAGCGTCAAACAGGCGAGGCTCAAGTGAAGTTAGGATTTGGAAAATGACTGAAGTTTGCTGCTTCTGTCATAACCGCATCTGCGGTTCTTAGACCACAGAAGCGGGACCGCAGATGCGGTCAGTTGATCGCAGAAGCTAAGAAGGGGCACGCCAGGGGAAACCGCAGAAGCGACCCAGGGACCGTAGAAGCGGTTCCGCCTATGCGGCCCCCAGACCGCAGAAGCGGTCCAGCCCCAATTTCCAAAAGCCGGAGATGTGAAAATAGCTGGGGGCAGAAGGGTTCATTTAATACGAACTCAAACTCATTTATCTCATTTTTCACTCTCAACTTAGGCGATTGGGGTTCTTCCAAGAGAGGGTTTCCACACAGTTTGGTAAGGTAAGTAATTTCCCTTCATCCTTAGCTTAAATACGTGTATATTAGGTATATTAAACACTAAAAATCTAGTAAAAACCAAGGGTTAGAGCTAGACCTAAGGTTTTAATGAAACTAATATTTAATCATGTAATGAACTAGAAATCATATATTTGTGATCCTTAGGTGATAGAGAACAACTTTCTTCGAAAAATCTCGGAATCCCGGCACGTGGGCCCGGGGTCAGAATTTAGGAAACTTGCGTTAATGGTTAGGAAATTTTCTTAAATAACTAGAATTCGATCTTGTGAGTCTATATTGACTAGTTCTTACTTCATTTAACTAGTTTGTGGTCGATTGGCTCCGAATTGAGGGTTGGGCTTGTTCTTGACGTTGGCAGTGCGCTTCGGAGCGAGGTGAGTATCCTTTCTAACCTAGTAAGAGGGAATTGTCCCCATAGGATGTGTTAGAGACTTGAAAGAAAATAAAAGCAACTTGTACAACTTGTTGAACAATGTATGATATACCTGATTGTAAATGTGCCTTTTGTGCGTATTCTTGATATTGCCTGATATTTGTGGATCGGGTCGATCGCCTCGTTATGAATAGATGCATCTACAGGCGCTCCGTCGATCCTCGGCAAGTGCACGGTTTCTTTCTGTTGGTTCGAGCCGTCGCCTCGGTACTATGTGCGCATGTTTAATTGTGGGAAAGCTTATACTTGCTTTATTTTGCTATTATCTCAAAATGATAAATTATAAACTCAATATAGTGAAGGACTTGACTTATGTCACTTGTCATAAACTGTTGATACTTGTAATTTCCACGATTTGAACACATTATACTTATATATATTATTTGACCTTAGTAAGCATCGAGTCGACTTCTCGTCTCTACTTCTTCGAGATTAGACAGGATACTTACGGGGTACATGTTGTTTATATACTCATGCTATAGTTCTGTACTTAAATGTACAGGAATTGAGGCAGGTGGATCTGGACATCATTCTGGTGCGTATCATTGAGCACATTTGGGACTTCTACGGTGAGCTGCTTCTTTTTCATGTCGATCCGCAGCCGAAGAAGTATTTCTCTGTATTTTTGTTTCTGTGTATCCTGATTCAGATAGTAGGATAGTATATTATTCTTTTACGTATATTCTACTAGTTGTCGATAGCTTCTGACTCCAGGTTCTAGCACACACGTTAGTAGACATTTATTTTGGGTTGTATAACTATTTTAATTCAGTGTTATTACTCGTGGCTTTATCTTTAACTTTGAAAAGCCTGCTAAACTTAGTTTTGGTAAAAGGAAAATGAGAACTTAATCATACTTCCGCGTTGGCTGGCCTGACAACGGTGTCGGGCGCCATCATGACCTATTATGGAAAATGGGTCGTGAAAAATAGTATCAGAGCACTAGGTTCACGTAGGTCTCACAAGTTATGGGAAAACCTAATAGAGTCTTGTAGATCGATACGGAGACGTCTGTATTTACCTTCGGGAGGCTATAGGGTATTAGGAAAAACTACTCTTTATTCATTTCTATCGTGCAATGGTCAGTGTGCTAAATTTCTCTCTTCTATTCTCTCACAGATGGTGAGGACTCGTACCACCGACGTTTCGAACCCGGGAGCAGCTGCTCCCCCCATTGCTAGAGGCCGAGGTAGAGGCCGGGGGAGGGCACTGGCCCGTGGTAGGGGATGAGGGCATCTCAGAGCTATTTCAGTTGCACCACCAGCAGACCCTGCGGGGGATCCCATTATTGAGGAGTAGGGCGAGGCGCCTGCAACGGTGCCTACTCCGGTTGATTTCATGATAGCACCGGGATTTCAGGAGGTCATGGGTCGCATGCTTCGGTTCATGGATACTATGACTCAGGCTGGTTTATTTCCAGCGGATCCAGCTACCTCACATGTAGGAAAGGGAGCACAGACTCCTACTGCCTATGCTCCAGGTCATACAGCCGCAGTTTATCAGACTCCGGGTGAACTACCCGCAGATAGGGTTCAACCAGTTGCTGCCATGGTGCCCCAGCCCAGGCCAGTTGCGGATTGCGATCCGCAGAAGTTACTAGACAGATGGACTAGACTTCACCCTCCAGTCTTCGGGGGTGAGCGTCATGAGGATGCTCAGGACTTCATCGACAGGTGAAGGGACAGACTGCAAGCTATGAGGATATTGGAGTCGCATGGAGTCGACTTTACCATTTTTCAGCTTGAGGGCAGGGCCCGTAAATAGTGGCAGTCCTATGCTCTTGGCAGGCCCGCCGGTTCTCTTCCCATCACCTGGGGTCAGTTCGTACAGTTGTTCTTGGACAGGTATATTCCACTCTCTAAGACGGAAGAGATGCGATATCAGTTTGAGCACCTTGAGCAGGGTTAGATATCAGTAACCGACTATGAAGCGAGATTTTCTGAGTTATCCATCCATGCACTTATGATACTCCCTACAGATGTAGAGAAAGTGCAGAGGTTTGTCGCTGGGTTGCAGCCCAATATTCGGTTGGGTATGGCCCGAGAGGTGGAGATGGGTATAGAGTATAAGCTTTTGGTTGAGATTGCTCGCCGGATTGAGGGGTATCTCCAGAGGGGTAGAGAGCAGATACAGCATGACAAGAGAGATAGATTCTTTGGAGAGTTCAGAGGTGCCCCAGCTAGGGGCAGGGGTCAGTATGGGAGGGATCAGCCCAGTAGGCCCCCATCTTCAGCATCACCACCTCCCGCCCGGGGTGCTCCAGCACGCCCCTATTTCAGTGCCATGCCAGAGAGTTCGTACCGCCTGCCAGCTATTCAGGGTTCCTCCAGTGGGTATTCAGGTCCTCATGGTTATTCTGGTTCCTACTTCAGTGCTATGCCGGAGACTTCATATCTTCCACCGGCTATCCAGGCTCCTCCCACGGGATCTCTGAGTTATCAAAGACAGTCATCAGGGCTGCAGGTCATCGCACCGCATTGTTTTGAGTGCGAAGAACCTGGTCACATGAGGAGATCTTTCCCCAGACTTAATTGAAAGGTAGTGCAGCAGGGGCAGCAGCTCATGACTCCAGCACCAGCAGCCCAGCCACCTAGAGGTGGAAGACAGACTGGTAGAGGCCGTCCTAGAGGTGGAGGTCGGACGGGTAGAATTCATCCCACTATTGCTCAGACAGGTGGAGGCCATCCAGCTTGCGCTCCAGCTAGATTCTATGCTCTTCCAGCCAGGCCAGATGCATTAGCCTCAGATGTCGTCATCACAGGTATTATCTCCATCAGCGGTAGGGGTGTTTCAGTATTATTTGATCCAGGGTCTACTTATTCATATGTGTCATCTCTGTTTGCTCGATTCCTGGTCACTTCTCTTGAGCCTTTGGATGTTTCTGTTCACGTGTCCACTCCTATAGGTGATTCTGTGGTTGTGGACCGGATCTACCGGTCGTGTGTGGTTACTTTATGTGGTTTTAAGACTAGAGCAGATCTTCTATTGCTCGATATGATCGATTTCGAGGTTATCCTGGGCATGGATTGGTTATCTCCATATCACGCCGTTCTAGATTGCCATGCCAAGACTGTTTCACTAGTGATGTCAGGGTTGCCGATGTTAGAGTGGAGGGGTTCCACAGTTAATACGCCTAGCAGGGTTATTTCTTTCCTGAAGGCTCAGCGCATGGTTGAGAAAGGGTGTTTGGTTTATTTAGCTTATGTGCGAGACACCACCACAGAGTCTCCGACAATTGATTCAGTGCCAGTAGTCCGAGAGTTCGTTGATGTTTTTCCTTCTGATCTTCCTGGCATGCCTCCGGATTGTGATATTGATTTTTGTATTGATTTGGCTCCAGGCACTCAGCCTATATCTATCCCACCGTACCGTATGGCTCCTAAGGAACTGAAGGAGCAGTTGGAGGAGTTGTTAGTAAAGGGGTTTGTTAGGCCCAGTGTATCACCTTGGGGTGCACCAGTGCTATTCGTGAAGAAGAAGGATGGAACTATGCGGATGTGCATTGATTACCGCCAGTTGAACAAAGTCACCATCAAGAACAAGTATCCATTGCCCTATATTGATGATTTGTTTGACCAGCTGCAGGGTGCTTGGGTGTTCTCTAAGATTGAATTGAGGTCATGGTATCATCAGCTAAAGATTCGGGATTCAGATGTTCCGAAAACTGCATTTAGGACTAGGTATGGCCACTATGAGTTTCTGATGATGTCCTTTGGCTTGACTAATACTCCAACGGCATTTATGGACTTGATGAACAGGGTGTTCAGGACTTATATTGATTCTTTTGTCATCGTCTTCATTGACGACATCTTGATATACTCACGTATCCTGGGGGAGCACGAGCAGCGTTTGAGAGTAGTGCTTCAAACCTTGCGAGAGTAGTAGCTTTATGCTAAGTTCTCCAAGTGTGAGTTTTGGCTAGAGTCAGTAGCATTCTTGGGGCATGTAGTGTCAGGAGAGGGTATTAAGGTGGATCATAAGAAGATTGAGGCAGTTCAGAGTTGGCCACGTCCTACTTCAGTGACCGAGATCGGGAGTTTCTTGGGGTTAGCAGGTTATTACTGGCGGTTTGTGCAGGGCTTTTCATATATTGCATCACCTCTGACCAGATTGACCCAAAAGGGTGCTCCATTCTGTTGGTCCGATGATTGTGAGAAGAGCTTCCAGAAGTTCAAGACGGCTTTAACTACGGCACCAGTTCTTGTATTGCCTTCCGGTTCAGGGATGTATATAGTGTATTGCGACGCTTCTCGCGTTGGCTTGGGATGTGTATTGATGTAGGAGGGGCGAGTTATTGCATATATTTCATGTCAGCTGAAAGTTCATGAGAAGAACTACCTTGTGCACGATCTAGAAATTGGTGGCGATTGTTCATGCTCTCAAGATATAGAGGCATTATTTGTATGGGGTGTCATGTGAGGTTTACACCAACTATCACAGCTTGCAGCATTTGTTCAAGAAGAGGGATCTTAATTTGAGGTAGCGCAGGTGGCTTGAGTTACTAAAGTATTATGACATTACCATTCTTTATCATCCAGGCAAAGAGAATGTGGTCACGGATGCCTTGAGTAGGAAGGCGGTGAGTTTGGGTAGCTTGGCATTCATTCCTGCTGAGATGAGACCATTAGCTTTGGACATTCAGTCTTTAGCTAATAGACTTGTGAGATTGGACATTTCGGAGCCCAGCCGAGTTCTAGCATGTGTGGTCGCTTAGTATTCGTTATTGGGGCAGATTAAGGCCCGACAGTTCGATGATCCACATTTGGCGGTTCTCAGAGAGACGGTACTTCAGGGAGGTGCCAAGGGGATTTCTATCGGCAAGGATGGTGTGTTACGGCTTCAGGACCGTGTATGTGTTCCTAATGTTGATGGCTTAAGGGAGAGGATTCTAGAGGAGGCCTACAGTTCGAGGTACTCCATTCATCCGGGTGCCACGAAGATGTATCGTGACTTGAGACAGCATTACTGGCGGCGGAGGATGAAGAAGGACATTATAGAGTATGTAGCTAAATGTTTGAAATGCCAGCAGGTCAAGTATGAGCACCAGAGGCCAGGTGGCCTACTTCAGCGGATGCTCATTCCGAAATGGAAGTGGGAGCGCATCACCATGGATTTCGTGGTTGGGTTGCCAAAGACCTTGCGAAAGGTTGATTCAGTGTGGGTTATTGTGGATAGGTTGACCAAGTCTGCCCACTTCATTCCAGTGGCGACTACTTATACAGCGGAGAGATATGCTCAGATTTACATTCGGGAGATAGTCAGGTTACACGGTGTGCCTGTTTCCATCATATCAGATAGAGGCCCTCAGTTCACTTCCCATTTCTGGAGAGCTGTTCAGAGTGAGTTGGGAACCCGCGTAGATCTTAGCACGACATTCCATCCTCAGACCGACGGGCAGTTAGAGCGGACAGTTCAGATTTTAGAGGATATGCTTAGAGCATGTGTGATTGACTTTGGAGGGCAGTGGGACTAGTTCTTACCCTTGGCAGAATTTGCATATAATAACAGCTATCAGTCCAGCATAGAGATGGCCCCGTATGAGGCATTATATGGTCGATGTTGTCGTTCTCCTATCGGGTGGTTTAAGCCTGGTGAGGCTAAGTTACTTGGTACAGATTTGGTACAGGGTGCCTTGGATAAGGTAAAGTTGATTCAAAAGAGGCTCCCGCACAGCTCAGTCTAGGCAGAAGAGTTATGCGGATCAGAAGGCGCGTGATGTATCATTCACGATTGGCAAGAAGGTTCTCTTGAAAGTCTCGCCAATGAAGGGCATTATGAGGTTTGGAAGGAAGGGCAAGCTAAGCCCAAGGTTTATTGGCCCCTTTGAGGTGTTGAGGCGAGTTGGAGAGGTTACCTATGAGCTTGCTTTACCTCCCAGTTTATCAGGAGTGCATCCAGTTTTCCATGTATCGATGCTTCGGAAGTATCATACCGACTATTCACATGTGTTGGATTTCAGTACCATTCGGTTATATGAGAGCTTGGGCTACAAAGAGGAGCTAGTTGCCATTATTTATAAATAGGACCGCCAGTTGAGGTCCAAGAGGATTTTTGCGGTAAGAGTCCAGTGGAGGGGCCAACCGGTTGAGGAGTCGACCTGAAAGTTCGAGGAGGACATGCGGAGTAGATATCCCCACTTATTCAGCAGTCCATGTACTTTTCCGCGTCCGTTCGAAGACGAACGTTTGTTTAAGAGGTGGAGAATGTAACGACCCGACTGGTCGTTTTGCATTTTTAAACCCCGTTCCCTTAAATAAAACTTCCTGCACTTGCTTTAACTAATTTATGAATTGCAGGGATGGGTGGTTCGGAAGTTGAAAGAGTTTTGAGCAAGAATAAGTCTAGTTGCTTCTTTAAGTTTCTCTAAAAAGGCCACGTTTGACTTCGGTCAATATTTTGGGAAAACGGACCCGGAGTCATGATTTGACAATTTCTGAGGGTCCGTGAAAAAATATGAGACCTGGGCGTATGCCCGAAATCGAATTCCGAGGTCCCTAGCCCGAGTAGTGAATTTTTATGTGAAATTGTTAAGTTAACGTTTCAAAGATTTAAATAAACTAAGAAATCATTATTTTCCTAGGTATCGGGTTCAGATTTTGATTTCAAAACTTGGTACAAGTCCGAAATATTAGTTAAGACTTACCCATAAAATTTGGTTTCAATCCGAGTAGTTTAAGGACGTTTTGACTCGTTAGAAGAAAATTTAGAACTTGAAGATTCAATGATTTGATTCATTTGGTTTTGGGGTTGATTCCTCGATTTAGCGTTGTTTTGAGTGTTTCGAGGGTTCGAGTAGGTCTGCCTCGTGATTTCAGACTTGTCGGTATGTTCGGGCTGGGCACGGGAGCCCCGAGCATCAAACGGCGAGGCTCGAGTGAAGTTACGATTTGGAAAATGACTGAAGTTTGCTGCTTCTGTCATAACCGCATCTGTGGTTCTTGGACCGCAGATGCGGTCAGTTGATCGCAGAAGCGGAGAAGGGGCACGCCAGGGGAAACCGCATAAGTGGTTCCACCTATGCGGCCCTTAGACCGCAGAAGCGGTCCAGCCCCAATTTCTAAAAGCCGCAGAAGCGGCCAAATTCCGCAAATGCGAAAATAGCTGGGGGCAGAAGGGTTCATTTAATACGAACTCAAACTCATTTCTCTCATTTTTCACTCTCAACTTAGGCGATTGTGGTTCTTCCAAGAGTGAGTTTCTACATAGTTTGGTAAGGTAAGTAATTTCCCTTCATCCTTAGCTTAAATACATGTATATTAGGTAGATTAAACACTAAAAATCTAGTAAAAATCAAGGGTTAGAGCTAGACCAAGAGTTTTAATAAAATTAAGATTTAATCAAGTAATTTGCCATGTAATGAACTACAAATCATATATTTGTGATCTTTAGGTGATAGAGAACAACTTTCTTCGAAAAATCTCGGAATCCGGGCACGTGGGTCCGGAGTCGAAATTTAGGAAACTTGTGTTAATGGTTAGGAAATTTGCTTAAATAACTAGAATTCGATATTGTGAGTCTATATTGATTAGTTCTTACTTCATTTAACTAGTTTGTGATTGATTGGCTCCGAATTGAGGGTTGGACTTGTTCTTGACGTTGGCAGTGCGCTTCAGAGCGAGGTGAGTCTCCTTTCTTACCTTGTAAGAGGGAACTGTCCCCATAGGATTAATGAACAAATAATTATTGCTAAATGCGGGGGCTACGTACGCATTAAGTAATGAGAGTCCGTGCGTAGCTACTACAAATATTGATTGTCCGGGTAGTTTAGGATACACATCATGCTTATTTATGAAAAATCTCCATATTAATTGGCTAATGAGATCATTTAGGATGTGTTAGAGACTTAAAGAAAATAAAAGCAACTTGTACAACTTGTTGAACAATGTATGGTATACTTGACTGTAAATGTATCTTTTGTGCGTATTCTTATATTGCCTGATATTTGTGGATCGGGCCGATCGCCTCGGTATGAATAGATACATCTATAGGCGCGCCGTCGACCCTCAAGCAAGTGCACAGTTTCTTTCTGTTGGTTTGGGTCGTCTCCTCGGTATTATGTGCGCATGTTTAATTATGGGAAAGCTTATACTTGCTTTATTTTGCTATTATCTCAAAATGATAAATTATAAACTCAATATAGATACTTGTAATTTCCATGATTTGAACACATTATACTTATATATATATATATATATATATATATATATATATATATATAT
>MU675842.1:6823-20703 GCA_026770625.1 Nicotiana glauca
AGTTCAACAAATATTGAAGCGGTAAACATTTAGCATGGAAAGCATGGAACATGTATCAAAACCAAATAAAGCCAAATACAACAATTTAACTGAGCTCGAATTCTTGAACACTGAACCGAAGTTCTCGGTTCTTTATTCCCCAGCAGAGTCGCCAGAGCTGTCACACCTCCTTTTTCCGAAGCTTTTACGGCTTTTACTACACCCCGGGAAGGGATATAATAAAGAAAGGAATTTTTCCAATTTAAGGACAATCGAAACGGGATTCGTTTTTATTTAAGATTCAGAGTCGCCACTTGGGAGATTTATGGTGTCCCAAATCACTGGTTTGAATCCCGAATCGAGGAAGGATTTGACTCTGTTTAACAGTCGCGAACTAGAAATCCAGGTAAGGAATTTTGTTAATCTGGGAGAAGGTGTTAGGCATTCCCGAGTTCCGTGGTTCTAGCACGGTCGCTTAACTGTTATATTTGGCTAAAATATTTGATTTTAATACATGTGATTCTATTTGTGCATTTTTTAGAATTAATTACCGCTTTGGTCAAATTATTTTATTTTAAGAAAGTGAACGTCGTTTAAGGACATGTTTTCCGATCACGTCACATGAAATGCACCCGGATCCTCGACATATTCTCATTCAACATTTTTGGATTTGTATTTGGGTTGCATGAAATGCACACTCGTATTAGGAAGGTAAAATTATTTAAAATCACGCCTAAAGCGGCTAACGTGTTATATCTTTTGGGAAGGCCGTGAAATTCGCTAAACGGCCTATCCCGGATACTAAATATTTTAGTAAGCAATTAATGAGGGCCCCATAATTGTATATTTGATTAGGCGAGGCTCGTCTCATTCTCATTTATTAAAGTCAAACTAAAGTGACTAAGTTTTCTACTTTTGTTTTGTCTCTAAAGGTCAATTAATTCATAAAATACAATTTCAAATCTCGAATTCAAGTTCGAAGTCAAACAAAAGGATAAAACCTTCTAGCTTGAACCCGCTACTTAATTCAAAACCCGATTTTAGATTTATAGTTTAATTTCCTTGTCCCTATTGTAATTTTAACCTAAAAGGTTTTATATTAACTTTGGGCCTCAAAGACAGTTTGACCCCATAGAATATATCATCGGGATTTGGGCTTCAGGACGTTTGGCCCAACAGGATAGGGCAAAGTCCAGTATGTGCATTAATCTTAGATTCATTATCAGAATCCAAACAATTCAGCTTTTATACAATTGATTGAACTAGCAAGCTTCACAGGTTACCGAATGAGGGTTGATTTTGACTACTTGTTAATGTATTATCTTACAAATTCAGAACTTCAAATATTCACGTTTTACTATCATTTTTATTAAGCAATGGTCAACAGCTATTTAACTACTAATAAGGGACTAATAACTCCATTACACCTATTTGGAAATTTGTATATCCAAAGGCCTGATTACTAACTCCTTTATTCTTAGGATAGAACTTTTAACACTATATAACTGGAGTACAACACTAAAAATACTGTATTTTACAGTAATATGATAACACTACTTTAAAATTGGTCTAAATGTTGACAGATCTGACTTATCACATGAAATTTTGTATCTATTTCTCTTTTTGATTTTAATAGCTGAAGTTGTTAAATAAAACGATATTAATGAAAAAACATCAACGAATTATTTTTTTAGTTTTCCTTTCCATGTTATATTAAATGAGATCTAAGTCTATTAACATTTCACTATCACATAGAATTATAAAGACTTAAAACATTTTTGTACTAAGCTACAATTAATAAAATCCAGTTTCCAAAAGTCCAAATTGACTGTCCAAATTAACAGTCCAGAGTATCAATCCAAATACAAAACTCACTAATCTATCGAATACAAATTCATATAATGCTATAGCTAATTCTAGTCTAACGGTACTAGAACAAATGTAACAACAACAGATTCAAAACAAAGTCCAATTATTTTGTTGTATTTTTTGAACTGGCAGAACAGCAATAAAGCAGATGTGTACCTGGAAAAGTAATAGAAAATCGATGAGAATCTAGGTCGAATGAACAGAAACAGGGATCAGCAAGAAAATTAATATAGCAAATGTCAATCACAGCCTCAATAACTCCAGATTTAGACCAGCAAATGGTAACAATCACTGAAATAACCCTCAACTTAGTTCAATATCAAACTCAGCAGTATTTCTATTACCAGATTCACACCAAATCAACAAACAGTCTTCGATTTGAAATTGGAACCAATGCAACAGTAAAATTTCGAGCTTTTCCTACTGTTTTTTGATTATTTTTTTTTTTTGAGTTTTGAATTTCAGAAGTGGGAATTTGGAATATAAGACTAACAGAAGTATTTGAGAGAATTTTCAGATTGCCAAACTTATTGAAGGAGGCCAAATGAGGCCTATTTATAGAGTGGAAAGAGAGGGAAATTCAAAACTTCAGAATTTATCAAATAGTCCCCCTTTTATTTCAATTATTTTCTAATTAATCGATTGTTAACCCTTTATTAATGCAGTAATACCCCTATTCCCCTATCTAGAATGTTCCATTCCATTGTTTTTACCGTTCTACCCCCACCTCTATTTGGTATTCACTGAATTGCCATTTTATACTGCCCGGATTACCCCCACTTCCTAAAACTTATTATCCTTAAACCTTTTATTGTACCCAGAACTACTCCTGAATCTCCATCATATTTACCAAGTGACCTAATGCCTTTTACCCCTTTACCCTTTTAATTTCAGAATCAACGTTCAATTGATCATTAATCAAATACAAATTATCTAACAGCTATAACCAATCGAATCAAAACTAACAATTCAATTAATAACAAACAAAATTATTTCTAAACAATTTTCAGAATTAATTTAAGAAATAACGATAATCAGAATCGAAAATAATTCTAAAACAAATCAAAATGTCTAATCATTTTATTAAAATTCTAATTATTAAATCCTATATCGAATCTAACTGTATCAAAATTTATCGATTTTATTTCAACGAACAAAAATTCAAAACAATAATCAGAAATCTTTGAATCATTTTTATCAGACAAAAAGAAACAAACACATGCATACACAGAAAAATCAAAGAAAGGAAGAAAAATACTTAGCTTTTCCTTATTTTTTTCGATAGTCTCTTTTTTTCTTTTCTTCTTTTCCTTTTAAGAACTAACTCAGGCATCCAGGAGGCCTTTTATGGCCTTTTCTTGAATTTTTGGTTGTCGGCAGACCTTGAGTTTCAGTTTAAACCTTTTTCAGTGATTTTTATGGCTTGAAAGTCTCAGAATAAGGCTAAGGGCATAAGGAGGAGGCTAAGGTGAGATTTTGACATGATTTGGATGAAGGGTTGTTCGCCGGAACTAGGGTTCCGGCGATATTCAATTAAATATTCGATGGATTCCAGGCTTATTCGAAATAAACGAACTAGAGGGGTGTAAAGAGGAGGTTGAGGTGGTTCTAGGGTGTTAAGGACGGGGTGATTGGCTTAGGTTGTGTCTCCCGCCGGTAGGGTTCCGGCGGGGCTCTAGAGAGAATTAGGGCGGCTAGGGTTTTGAATCAGGGGAAGAAGAAGAATGAAAATGAAAGGGGTGTAACGTTTTAGCTATATTAAAAGACTGATAATGAGCTCAGGCCGTTGGATTAATCAAACCAACGGCTCAGATCAGGTGCAACCTTAAACGACACCGTTTGAGCTTTAATGAAATTGTGACCACGTCCGTTAGATTAAATGAATGAACGGCCTGGATTATTGTTACAAATACGCCGTTGTTTTCTTATTCATGGTTGATTATATATGACCGTTAGATCAAGAATTTCAACGGTCCAGATCTCTTTGCACTGAAACGGGGTCGTTTTAAATCCTGAGCAGACCGGGTATAATCCCTTTGGGCCTGGACGGGTGTTATCCAATCGGGCTATTAATTGTATTAGCCCAGATTTGTTCTTTTTTATATTTTTGTATTTTCTTTTTCTTTTGTATTTTTTGTATTTTCTTTTTCTTTTGTATTCACTTTTTCTTTTGTATTTTCTTTTTCTTTTTATTAATATGTTTACACTAATTAATATCTATTTTATGGTAATTTTCAATTAGAGCACAAAAAATGCTATTTTTTTATTTTCTTTAAAATGAATTAAAACTAAAATTGTAAAATTAAACCCCTAATGCATATTTTTATATTTTTAAAATGAATTATTATGCTACTAATTAACAAAAATGCCACAAATATCAAAAAAAATTAAAAATTATTTTGTTTGGATTTTTAGGAATAATTTGCTTAGGGCAAAAATCACGTGCTCACAGAGAGCAAGCAGCAAGGGTTGATCCTCCGATGAGGGAAGGGGAAATGGTGGACTACTTTCTACAGACTCTAGAGCCAACTTACTTTGGTCACTTGGTGACGTCAGTTGGCAAATCTTTCAATGAGGTAGTGAAAATGGGCTGTATGATTGAAGAGGGACTTAAGTCCAACAAAATCATGAGCTATTCGGCAATTAAAGCAATAACTCAGGCCATCCAGAGCGGCACGAGAGGTGCGCTTGGGAAGAAGAAAAGAGAAGAGGTCGCAACGGTAGAGGAAGGTAATTGGTCCAGATCGAGAGGTCCTTCCCCTCACTACCAATCCAGACTCCATCACCCAAACTACCTACACACTCCAAATTACCCTCCACAGCCCTACTACCCACCACAAGAACCACATCTCTCCGTCCATCAGGCCCAGACATATACCCATCCTCCGGTTCGCCCGCAATGGCGCGCGCCGGCTCCCCAAAATACCTACCTACCTCCACAGAATACATATCCACCTCCACAGAACACCTATCCACCACCAAGGGCCTACAAGAACCCTTCTAGGCCAGGTTTCCACTGGAATCAGGCTTTCAGAAATAAATGGGTGCAGAGACCGAGAACATTCACTGAATTGGGAGAAACCTATACTGCTTTGTTCCACAAATTAAAGCAGTTAGGCTTGTTGAGTCCTGTTGAGCCCAGATTGCCAAATCCCCCTCCCAAAAATATGGACCACTCGGTAAGTTGTGAATATTGTTCGGGGGCTCCCGGACATGATACTGAGAGGTATTGGAAGTTGAAATATACAGTGCAAGATCTTATTAACACCAATAAGATTGAGGTTCAGACACCAGAGGCACCCAACATCAATCAGAACCCATTGTCAGCACACCATGAAACCCATATGATCGAACTTGTGCACGAAGGAGGGGAGCTAAAGAAACCCTCACAAACAGTAACGATGATCCGTGCCAGCCCAAAAGAAAAGTCGACCAGTGGAAAAGAGGTGGTACAGTTGGAGAAGGTAGATTTCAAGCCGGTGGTGGTGATGGGGAAGAGTTTGCCTGTTGTTGCAAAGAATCCAGAGCCGGTCAAAGTAACGGTGCGAGGGGTGCCAAGCAAGCCAGCATGTATAGAGCCAGTTATTATCAGGCCAGTAATGTAGATGCCGATAATCAGCGAGAAAGCCGTGCCATGGAGCTACAGCAAAGCGATGGTAATGTACAAGGGGAAGGAGGTTGTGGAAGAAATATGCGAGGCACAGGGGTTAACTCGTTCGGGAAGGTGTTTTGCTCCCTTAGAGTTAAGAAGGTCCAACCAGGGGTGATAAAGAAACTCGTGACGGAGGAAGAGGCTGAGGAGTTTTTGAAGAAAATGAAGGCACATGACTACTCCATTGTGGAGCAGTTAAGAAAGACCCCGGCACAGATTTCGTTGCTATCCTTGTTAATCCATTCCAGCGATCACTGCCAGGCACTGATGAAAATCCTGAACGAGGACCATGTTCCGGATAAAATCTCTGTAAACCATTTGGAGAGGATAGTGTACAAAATCTTCGAGGTAAACCGAGTGACGTTTTCTGATGATGAATTGCCGGTAGAGGGTACAGAACACAACAAAGCCTTCTACTTGACCGTGAAGTGCGAAGACTCGGTGGTCACCCGAGTATTGATTGATAACGGGTCAAGCGCCAACATCTGTACTTTGACTACTCTGAACAAGCTGAAGGTTGATCATGACCGGATTCACAGGAACAGCGTATGCGTCCGAGGTTTTGATGGGGGTGTTATTGACACGGTGGGGGATATCATACTGGAATTGACCATTGGTCCAGTGGAATTTACCATGGAATTCCAAGTGGTAGACGTGGTAGCATCATACAATCTTCTATTGGGGCGACCTTGGATCCATACCGCCAAAGCAGTGCCTTCTACACTGCACCAAATGGTGAAATTTGAGTGGGACAGGCAGGAGATAGTGGTGCACGGGGATAACGATACAAGCACTGTGGGTGATGCCATTGTGCCATTCATAGAAAATGATGACGACAAAGGTCCATGGGTTTACCAGATTTTTTATGCAGTCTCAGTGGACAGAATTTCTGAAGGCAAGGACCTTCCACTGCCCAGAATTGCAGCGGCCACTTTCATGATAGCCTCGGAAATGTTAAACAGCGGGTTTGTACCAGGAAAAGGTTTTGGGGGTTGACCTGCAGGGTATTGTCCAGCCAGTTTCTTTGCCCAAGAATCTGGATACTTTTGGGCTTGGATTCAAGCCTACAGTAGTAGATGTAAGACGGGCTCGAAAGTTGAAGAAAAGAGGTTGGGTTCTTACCAAGCCGGTTCCGCATCTCTCCAGATCCTTTGTCACAGCAGGTATCAAAAGGTTATCAGGACCCAAAGTTCTTGGACCACTGATTGGGTCAGATGGAGATTTGGATCAAGGTTTTGAAAGGCTGTTTGCCGACGTCAATGTGATAGAAGCTGGAGAAGGGTCCAGTAGGGCAGATATACAATTTGTGGGGCCTAGGGCCAATATCAACAATTTGACGGCTACTCCTCTTCCTACCCGGTGGGAGTCTTGGTAGTAGGCTCTAGATTTTTCTTTCTTGTTTTCTGGATTATTCTAGAGTTGTAATCCATTTTTTGTTTTATTTTTGTATTCGGCAAAAGTGTGAAACTTTGTTATCCCGCATTTTAATAAAGTGAAAGTTTTCTCTCTTTATTTTGTTTTAATTCTATTTTCTTCTTTTTCTCTTTCTGAACAGTTCTCTTTATACTGGTTCTAATGACATGGCATGCACAATGGATCTTCAACCTAGTCTAAAAAATCAATCTGATTCTGAACTAATTGTACAAGAGGTTGATTATGATGATGAATCGGAATACAATGAGGATGAAGCCTTTGAAGAAATAAACAGAGAATTAAGCCAGTTCGAAGAGACACCCAAGCCCAATTTGAATGACACTGAAGCTGTCAATTTAGGGGATGCAGACGATGTCAGGGAAACCAAAATAAGCATCCACATTGAGCCGAACATCAAGGAGGAACTAATCAAAGCACTCATTGAATTCAAAGATGTTTTTGCATGATCGTATGATGACATGCCGGGTTTAAGCACTGATCTAGTGGTTCACAAATAGCCCACTGACCCGGCATGCCCTCCCGTCAAGCAGAAATTGAGAAAGTTCAAGACAGACATGAGTGTAAAGATTAAAGAAGAATTAACCAAGCAGCTGCAGGCAAAGGTTATTCGGGTCACTCGATATTCTGATTGGTTGGCTAATGTGGTGCCAGTGCCGAAGAAAGATGGGAAGATTAGGGTATGTGTCGATTACCGCAATCTGAACAGGGCGAGCCCAAAGGATAACTTTCCATTACCCAACATTCATATTTTGATCGATAATTGTACCGGACGTGAGATTGGGTCATTTGTGGATTGTTATGCTGGGTATCATCAAATTCTGATGGCTGAAGAAGATGCGGAAAAAACTGCTTTCATTACACCGTGGGGAACTTATTGCTACCGGGTAATGCCATTCGGCTTGAAGAACGCTGGGGCAACGTATATGAGGGCAATGACTATTGTGTTTCATGACATGATACACAAAGAGATTGAGGTGTACGTAGATGATGTGATCATAAAATCCAAGCGTCAGGAAGACCACGTAGCAGACCTAAGGAAGTTCTTCCAAAGACTTCGAAGGTACGACATTAAGCTCAACCCGGCCAAATGTGCATTTGGTGTTCCATCGGGAAAGATGTTAGGATTCATCGTCAGTCGGCGAGGAATTGAGTTCGACCCGTCAAAGATCAAATCCATCCAAGAATTGCCGCCGCCAAAGAACAAAACAGAAGTGATGAGTCTGTTAGGAAGGCTGAATTATATTAGCAGGTTTATCGCTCAAGTCACGGCGACTTGTGAACCCATTTTTCGGCTACTGAAGAAAGATGTTGCGGTAGAATGGACGATAGAATGTCAAGAGGCATTTGATCAGATCAAGGGATATTTATCAAATCCACCTGTGTTGGTTCCACCCAAGCCAGGGAGACCGCTAATTCTTTATCTAACGGTCCTGGAGAATTCATTTGGTTGTGTACTAGGGCAACATGACATCACAGGAAGAAAGGAGCAGGCTATCTATTACATCAGCAAGAAGTTTACGGTTTATGAGGTTAAGTACACTCAACTTGAGAAGACATGTTGCGCCCTAACTTGGGTGGAACAGAAGTTGAAACATTATTTGTCATCTTATACTACTTACCTCATATCTCGTCTGGACCCATTGAAGTATATTTTCTAGAAACCTATGCCCACAGGGAGATTGGCAAAATGGAAAATATTGCTCACAGAATTTGACATCGTCTATGTGACGAGGATGGCCTTGAAAGCCCAAGCATTGGCCGATCACTTGGCTAAGAATCCGGTTGATGAAGACTACGAACCATTAAGGACATATTTTCCTGATGAAGAAGTTATGCATGTCGACGAGCTGGAGTTGACCGAGGAGCCAGGATGGAAGCTTTTCATTGATGGAGCTGCAAATGCAAAAGGAGTTGGAATAGGAGCGGTACTTATCTCCGAAACAGGACATCATTATCCTATTATGGCTCAGCTACGTTTCTATTGCACCAACAACATGGCTGAGTATGAGGCATGCATTCTGGTCTTACGGTTAGCTGCAGACATGGATGTCCAAGATGTCCTGGTCTTAGGAGACTCGGACCTCCTGGTGTATCAGATTCAGGGTGAATGGGAAACACGGGATTTGAAGCTTATACCATATCGAAAATGTTTGCACGATCTGAGCAAGCGATTTCGATCAGTGGAGTTCAGGCACATCCCAAGAGTTCACAATGAGGTTGTCGATGCTTTGGCCACTTTAGCATCGATGTTGCACCACCCGGACAAGATTCATGTTGACCTGTTGCATATTCAGGTTCGTGATCAGCATGCTTATTGCAACATGATAGAGGAAGAAATGGATGGCGAGCCATGGTTTTATGATGTCAAGGAATACCTCAGAATGGGGATATACCCGGAGCAGGCCACCGGAGATCAAAAGAGAGCCATTCGGCGATTGGAAAATTGATTTTTCCTCAGTGGAGGAGTGTTGTACAAAAGAACACCAGATTTGGGATTACTGAAGTGTATTGATGCTAGTCAAGCCGCGACAGTTATGACAGAGGTACATGCTGGAGTTTGTGGGCCACATATGAGCGGATATGTATTGGCGAAGAAGATTCTTCGAGTAGGGTATTATTGGCTCACCATGGAGCGTGATTGTATTAGTTTCGTGCGGAAATGCTATCAGTGTCAGATACACGGAGATCTGATTCATTCTCCGCCAACAGAATTTCATACAATGTCAGCGCCATGGCCATTTGTTGCATGGGGAATGGATGTCATTAGACCTATTGAGCCGGCAGCTTCCAACGGTCATAGGTTCATTCTGGTAACCATCAATTATTTCACTAAGTGGGTTGAGGCTAAGACTTTCAAATCGGTAACCAAGAAGGCAGTGGTGCATTTTGTTCATTCCCATATCATCTGTAGATTTGGGATCCAAAGGTGATCATCACGGACAATGGTGCTAATCTTAACAGTAGTTTGATGAAAGAAGTCTGTCAACAGTTCAAGATTACACACCGTAATTCCACCCCGTATCGTCCCAAGGCGAATGGCGCGGTTGAGGCAGCCAACAAGAACATAAAGAAGATATTGTGAAAGATGGTAGAAGGATCCAGGCAATGGCATGAAAAGCTACCATTTGCATTGTTGGGTTATCGTACTACTGTTCATACTTCAGTAGGTGCAGCTCCTTATTCGTTGGTATATGGAACTGAAGCAGTGATACCAGAATAGGTTGAAATTCCGTCCCTTCAGATAGTCGCTGAGGCCGGGATTGATGATGATGAATGGGTCAAAGCCCGATTGGAGCAGTTGAGCTTAATTAATGAAAAGAGATTGGAAGCAGTATGTCATGGCCAATTGTATCAAAAGAGAATGGCAAGAGCATACAACAAGAAGGTGCATCCCAGGAAATTTGAAGTTGGAAAGCAGGTGCTGAAATGAATCTTGCCACATCAGGCCGAAGCAAAGGGCAAGTTCGCCCCGAATTGGCAAGGGCCGTTTATTGTGACCAGGGTGTTATCCAGTGGCGCTTTATGTTTGAAAGATGTCGAGGGGAGATGCATCGACATGGCTATCAATTATGACGCAGTCAAGAGATATTATGTGTAATTTCTTTGATTGTAATTGATGTTTGTCTGTTTGCTTGTACTTGGCATTTATCGGAGAATGAAATGACGGAGGCAATTCTTTCTTCTATCCAAACACTTTAACCTTTGCTTCCCCTTTGAGCCTTATTTATTCTTTCATACCCCTCTCTTGGAATCACTAACGAAAATGAAAAAACAAAAGAGAAGAAAAGAAAGAAAGAAAAGAAAAAAAATAATAATAACAAAAACAAAAAGGAAAGTCACAAGAAACACAAAGGAATCAAGTGAACTACATTCGACCTGATTCCTCAAAGAGGATACGTAGGCTCCTCACGGCTCGGTCATAGTGTAATAAAAATCAAAAATCTCCCAAGCAAGAAAACTGGGGCAGAAGTTATGTTTTTAATTTTGGAAAAAGTTTGATTCCAAGAGTTGTAATGTTTTACCCATTAAGTTATTCTGAATCTTTTTATATCCTTTTGTTTTAACCCTACACGAAAACCCGCATTAATGTCCAAAAAAGACTTCCCGATCAGTATCCGAAAGGTTCCAAGTTAGGCAAATGAAAGCCGAGAATAACACACTGATCCCCGACTGAAAGAGGATCATGAGCTGAAGGAATTGATAGCCAAAAGAATCCCCAGTAGAGAGAATCTTATCGGTAACACTCCAATCCCCAATTGAGAAAGAAAAATAAAATGGGAGAGTCTTATCGGTGAAAACCTTCACGGGCACCATAAGGCGACGAAAGCTGAGAGAAATAAAATGGGAGAGTCTTATTGTGAAAACCTTCACAGGCACCATAAGGCGACGGGAGTTGAGAAAAATGAGAGAGTCTTATTAGTGAAAACCCCTCGAAGGGCACTATGAGGCGACAAGATAAGATTGGCGGAAAGGATCTGTCAAGGCATCAAGCAATGATGTTGATTCGGCAGAAGAGTTGGGTGCCTGTTTATCTCTAGCAAAAGGGAGCCATCAGAGATTGATTGATAAATAGACTAGGTTGTTTAGATCCGGAATGCGCGACATGATCATTGGGATCGGTTATGCCATTCAGATGAGTTCTTTTTTCTTTTATTCTCCCCGGCATTTGTTTAGAAAGACTTTTTCTTTTTCTATCTTTTGAAGTCATCACTTTCTTTGTTTAAAGACTTTTTCTCCACCAGTTTGTTTTTTTAGAAAGATTTTTCAAAGCTTACTACCAATTGCCAAAATGGTGCAAAGCAAAATGTGAGCAGGACAGACCAAAGATAAGGGAAAATATGGAGAAAAACAGAAAAACAACAGTTGAGAAATTTGTGGATAAGGATCGTCGGGAAGAAGGAGCATCCCCGACAGACTATCGACCAAAGTTCCAAGAGAGTCGGACAACACAGAGCGGGGAAAGGAGAAAGTGAAAAACCATCCCCAGCAGGAGTGGCACAACCATTCACCACATTTTAAACTAACAAAATTTTCTTTGATTTGAAGCAGGAAAGAAAATGTTATTGATAGCGGAAAGGCATGCCACAAGGAAGATCACAAAAACTGGGGCAGAAAATTTTCTGCCGTTGTTGCAAAATTTTCTCGAAGAAATGAGGAAATCAATTCAAATTATAAGGAAAAAACCATCCCCAACAGGAGTGGCACGACCACTCACCACACTTTAAACTGACGAAATTTTCTTTGATTTAAGAACAGGGACGGAAGCTATGTCCATATCAAGATCTCTACATCATATCAAGCTTTTTGCGCTTCATCAATCTTTGTAATTACCAAATCAAGCACCACATGTCAGGTTTGTCCACCTTCAAATAAGATATTATGGGACTATCCGCCCTCAAATAGGATATTATGGGACTATCCGCCCTCAAATAGGATATTGAATTTAATCCTTTCTCAAAAAGACATTTACTTTATTTCGACCCGAGTGGTCCTGCTTGTCTAAACATTGCCAATATATATATTTCATAAATTATTGCCGAATGCATTTTATTTTCAAAGTTGTTGATGAAGTCAGGAGCCCACCTGAAGAGAGGAGAGGCGATTTGATTTTTAAAAGTTATTGTTGGAGTCAGGAGCCCACCTGTAGAACAGAGGAATGCATGTAAAGTTGAAGTCAGAAGGCAGTAATGCGAAGGGTCACAACAAAATACCCCCAGCATAAATTCCGCCGCAGAAATCAGAAGGAAGACTATAAGAGCAAGTTTGAAGATAGATAAGATTTTGTAATTCCTAGTTTAGTCTAGCATCTTGTTTTCTTTTAGCACGGTGTAATAAGGAGGTCGGTAAGCAGTAGTAACAGCATGCAGTGGCAACAACAACAAATTGCAGTCCCATGGTAGTCCCAGCTACCAAAACTTCCCGAACTACATTGACCTGATTCCCTTTTAGCCAGGGATATGTAGGAGACCTTTTGAAGCAAAGGTTCAGTCAAATCCTTAAAAAATGCTTCATACGGAGTACTCAAACGGGCAAAAATCGCTCGATCCGCTCACTTTATCTTTGCACGAAAACTCTTCGTGTTTACGGGCAAAGAGGGGCAGCTGTGAGCACGTGATTTTTGCCTCACATGAATTAATCCCACAAAATCAAAAAAAAAATCAAAAAAATTTTGTCTGTTTTATTCTGTGCATCTCGTAAATTTTTCGTGATATTTTTAGTAATTGTTTGTGTTTGTATGTGCATGTTTATTTATTTTAATTAATAAAAATACAAAAATATGTTGAATTTGCATTCTAGGATTTAATGTTACAATTAGGGGTAATTAAGTTTTTTTTTATAAAATGAAAAATCACAAAAATAATGTAATTCGCATTTTTAGCATTTAATGTCCAAATTGTGTAATTTTAATTTTAATTAGTATTTAATTTTGTGTGATAATTATTTTAAGAGTAATTAGCATTTTAAGTTAATTTTGGTTTTTATAATTTGCATTAGTAATTTTGGTATAAATTTAGAAAATTAATTTAGGAATAGAAAGGATAAAAAGGGGACAAGAAATAGGAAAGGAAATGGAATTTGGGCCAATTTGAATTAAAATCAAGACCAAAATAAATACCAAACAACCCAGTCCAACTCGCCTAGCCATACAGACGCCCAAACGACGCCGTTTCATGTCCAAATAATCTCAGCCGTTGATCTCAGTTCAATCAACGGTCCAGTCTGCCCTTACCATTGAAGAAACGACATCGTTTTGGATCAGTCTATCTCAACCGTTCGTTTGATTTGATCAAAAGATCACCAACCCTCATTGAAACCCGACTCTGACCCGTTAAAAAACCGACCCAGTCTCCCACTTAAAGAAACGACATCGTTTCTATTAAGTAGCCAATCCAGGCCATTGATCTTAATTGATCTAACGGTCTGGATTAAATATTAACCATGGTAT
>MU675845.1:5671-23923 GCA_026770625.1 Nicotiana glauca
CTCCTCCTTCTCCTTCTCCTTCTCCTTCTTCTCCTCCTCCTTCTCCTTCTCCTTCTTCTGCTTCTTCTTCTCCTTCTCCTTCTCCATCTCCTCCTTCTTCTCCTCCTCCTTCTTCTTCTTCTCCTTCTTCTTCTTCTCCTTCTTCTTCTTCTTCTTCTTCTTCTGCTTCTTCTTCTTCTCCTTCTTCTTCTTCTTCTTCTCCTTCTTCTCCATCTTTTTGCCTTTGTTCTTCTCCTTCTTCTCCTTCTTCTCCTTCTTCTGCTGTCCTTAGGAGTCTAGTTCTGATCTGTTGATCATTTGTTAATTTGTCCAAGAATTGAAATTTTGTTTGGACTTTTATTATGCCTTTGTTATTTGTGTCATAACATAATACCTTTTCTTGTCTCATGTGATGTTACGTTGTTTCTTATGAGGAATGGTGAGAAATTGGATAAATAATAAAGAGAGCGGAGAATGAATGTGGCTCATGAGTGATCTTGCTGTTTTATCCTTCAGTTCACATATTCTTGCAAAAATATTTTCATGCTCTATTGGAATAGCTGAATGGAAAAATAAGATTTCGTCAGACCTCCTGTTAAAGAACTAATAGTATATACTAGTTTTATTGAGTTTTTGCCATTTTTATGAGTTTTAGCATATTGTTCTAGCAGAAAGCCATTAAGAGGTGTGCGAAAAATAGGTTCTTGATTAGCTGATTTTTTCTTTCTTTCATACTTTATAACAAAAAATTTTTTTTTTCCAACATTATGTATTCTTGTTTGAATGACTGTAGTATTTACTAGTTTCGTTGAGTTTTGCTATTTTTATGAGTATTATCATATTGTTCTAGCAGAAAGCCATTGAGGGGTGTGTGAAAAATAGTTTCTTTATTTATATAATGTATGCTTGTTTTGATGACTATAGTTTTTACTAGTAGCTTCATTGAGTTTTTGCTATTTTTATGATTTTTAGCAGATTTTTCCAGCTGAATGAAAAAAAAAGACTTTTTTGTTATAATGTATGAAAGAAAGAAAAAATCAGCTAATCAAGAACCTATTTTTCACACACCTCTTAAATGACTTTCTGCTAGAATATCTAAAACTCATAAAAATGGCAAAAATGTAGATACTGATTTCTAACCATACATGCACCATTATATACCATGTGTTTGCGTGAGAAACCGTTGACCGTAGAAAGACAAGCAAGGGTGAGTATAATCGTCTGCGTGTATCTATGTACAGAATATTACCTCTTTCTCAATGTACTTTGCAGGTGTTGTCCCTTATATTTTTCTACTACTTTTTGTTGTATGCTCGGCGAGACCTTATATTTTTCTGCTACTTTTTGTTTTTGTCGTTTGCTCTTTCCCTTATATTTGGCATTGGCTTATTAAAACCAAGGCTAGAATGGTTAAAAGTTACAATTAGAAGAATGAAAGGGAAGATGCAACCAATCCATTCTCTACTTACAAAGTTACAATTAGAGAAAATTCTACTGTACCCATTCTTATTTAATGACTTTATTTATTCCCTTTTTTAGGTGGAGCAACCGAAGAAAGGGAAGATGGAGATAGCGAAGATCTAGACTTTACTTAAGAAGAACTTTGGGTTGTTGTTGATATTCTTGGAGTATTTTGTTATAGCATTTGAAACTTTAACTTTTGAAGTGGAGAACTATAAAACTTATGTAATTGGGTTAAAACATTTTGTTATTATCGTTATTCTTAGCTTATTGGATATGAAAGATTATGAAGTATTTTATCTTTTTATTTATATAATTTTTAGGTAGTAATGTCGATTAAATATTTAAAATAGCCTACAAATGTCATTGCCATAGACATTCTAAACCGTTTCGATAGGTCTTGCAAACCGTTCCATAAAGTGTGACAAACCGATGCAATTTGCAATTAAAACTGATCCAATAGAAACAAAATCATTACAGTAGCACAATGAAACTGTTACAATAGCTGTAAATCAACGTTGCATTAGCATACATAACTGTTGCAATAAACTATATTGTAACAGTTTCCAGCCGTTGCATAAACTATGTGGTAACGGTTTTTAACCGTTGCAGTCGATATGAACACTCGTTGCTTCAGCCAGAGGGAAAACCGTTGCAATAGCTTGATCTATAGCAATAGTGTGGTCAACCGTTGCCAAAACCGTTGCGGTAGATATATTGGCACGCGAGCGGATGTCACGGTTGCTGAATCGTTCCAATACAGCTATGGCAATGGTTAGCCTGTCAATTGCAACGGTTTACCTACTGTTTCCATTAGAGGTGTGCATTCGATTTATCGATTCGATTTTTATCCTTATCGATAATTACTTATCGATTATCGTTTTGTACATATGCTTATCGTTATCGTTTCAATAAGGTTTCGATTTTTTCGATTTTGATTTATCGATTTTGGGGGCTTATCGATTCGGTTATCAATTATACCAATAAGAAAATTTGCGGAATTCCACGGAAAGTATATCGCTATAAACGTGCCTAACTAATATGGACAAAAAGAAGCTAAAATAAGACGAACACCATTTATAATATAAAAATTGTGTCAACAAGAACATGCAACAAAACTAAAGTAAGGTATCAAATGTATGTCACCAACACTCCAACGGTATAAAAAAATAAAACAAAACAAAACACATTATCACGGCTAATTTTGTTTTCCATTAGTTTGAACTGCATTCCCTTGATCTTTAAATATGATCATTCCTTAAATGTGGTAGAGGAAATAATAGGGTAAGGGACTTAGGATAAAGGAAAGGGTATAGATTGGGGAAAATAATATTGTATAGCCGCTTTCAAAATAGTAGCGGAATATATATACATTCTGTATGTTATATTAATCTACACAAATAGATAATTACTCATTTAACAAGTGTCTATAGTCTAGGGGTGTGCATTCGATTTGTCGATTCGATTTTTACCCTTATCGATAATTACTTATCGATTATCGATTTGTACATATGCTTATCGTTATCATTTCAATAAGGTTTCATTTTTTTCGATTTCAATTTTAATAACAAATAATCGATTCGATTTATCGATAAACCAATTCGAATTCACACCCCTAGTTGCCATAGGCCTATATTCCAGTAGTGTATGTTTGTAGATTCTTGTTTTGAACGTTTGCAATAAGTCTTTGATTTTCTTAATGTCATGGTTCTTTCCAAATGTGGAGTTTGTTTGAACCGGGTGACTCTTCCCAATGATGGATGGCGTGACAATCTTCTTAAGGGTTTGAGTCCATTTTTTCTTTTCTTTTTGCTTTTTAGGATTTAGTAGTTAAGGGTGCCTTAAGCAAAGCTTCACTTGGGCCTAGCACATTTGCCTTTGATATTATGGTAAAAAATAAAGTGTCATGTGTAGGATGGTGAAGGTCGTGACCTTGAGACTCTTGTGTTGACCGATAATCATCAAGTAGTTTTTCGAGAACATTGTGTGATCAAATCTTATCTAAGGTCGTTGTGGGCCCCCGACTCTATGTCTTTAGTGATCCCATAGCGTGTGTGGTGAGAAATTACATTGCAAGTTCAAGTCCTAAGCCATTGGTCTAGAACTTGCCCTGAATGTTTGTTGAGGCGAAATCCTAAGTGAATTTTGATTTGAGACAGGATTATAGGTTCTCCTTGGTCCAAATGATAGTTTGAACACATCCATAGCCTACCAAAGATTAAAAAAAATCCCTAGTCAACCTTTTTGAGCCTTAAACCTTTTTCCTTCAAGAACCATAATACAAGCCTTTACCTATTCTGAAAGATATCCTTTCTTGGCACCTGATCTTTTCTTAGCACATGGAAAAATTATAAGTTTGGGGGGAGAGACGAGGATTGCAACAAAGTGGTAAAAAGATACAAAAATTAAGAAAAAGGAAAGGAAATGAAAAAGAGAGAAAAGCAAAAAGACAAAAAGAATACTCAATGTGGAAATAAATAAAAGGGATTCAAGAGAAGCAAAGAAAGAAAGATGTGAAATTGAGAAAGGAAAAAAGATTTGAAATGTATAAGAAAGAGTAACAGTGTGTCTCTCTATCCCCTTGAAATAAGTGAAAAGACTCAAAAATTCAATTAAATTTGTGCCAAAATGAAACAAAAGAAGTGTTTAAGAAAAGATGGAACCTACTTAGACCAAATATTTTTTACCCGGACCCAAAATTCTTCACTATGTCTCCCAAAAGCCATATATGATCACTAGTTGAATTAAGCTAACATTAGTGGTGACTCACATAAGAGTCAAGCATATGGTACTTAGAGCCGGTCTTGTGACTTTTCTTTTTGAGAGATGAGTGAATTCCTATCCCGTTATCAGTGCCACTATTCTAAAAGTGAGGTTTGCTTAGGGAAAGCTGAAGATTTGTGAATTTGGATTCCACAATGACTAAATTAATAGAAAGAGTCCTTTGATGTGTTGAGTCAACTCTTGATGCTCTAGTATTGCACTTTATCTATGGTGTTTGAAAGAGTAAATTTTGTTAATGATTCATTTATATTGAGAGCAATTGTTAGTCCCAAATGATGCTAGATGAGGTCACTTTAAGATAGCTAAATTTTCTTGGATGTTCTCTTAAGGGGTGGGTATTATTTTATTTGCTTGCGGACAAACAAAAGCTTAAGTTTGGGGGAGTAGATAACTAGGGAATATGGTGCATTTTACACTCCTTCATGCTCAAGTTTTGATTAAAAATGTGTACAAAATAGTTCCAAAAGGCTCACAAGTTATGCTTGATTGCAGGTTTGATCAACAAGGTGTCAAAGATCAGCTCAAAAAGGAGTGAAACTTGCACAAGTACCGAGACAAAGATAAAGCGCAGACAAAACAAGGCCAGTACGTCCGTACACCATTCGGTGCGGTCCGCACAAGTGAGGTTCAGAGAGGTTGACATTCGGGCTACAAGGCAAAGCGGTTGCACGAGGTTTTCATGCGGTCCGCACTAGGATCAATGTGGCCGCACTTGATTTAGAGCGGTCCGCAGACAGAAGATTCAGAGAGTTGCCAAATCCAGGTTTGAAGACCAATGTGGTCCGCATTCCATTCATGCGGACCGCACTAGAAGCCAACGCGGCCACACTCGATTTTGTGCGATCCGCATTGCCCAAGTTCAGAGAGCAGTTTTGTCAAGTTCAGAGCCCTAGTGCGGCCGTACGTGATTTTGTGCGGTCCGTACTAACCCCGCCGGGGTATTTTTGTCCACATTTGTTAGCTTAGTATAAATAGCTTCTTTTTCATTTTTAGGTCAAGCAGATAGTTAGCACTGAAGGGTGAGCTCGTGGGTTCAAATATTTTAGATGTTTTGAGTAATTTTAGTTGTGTTTCAACATTGAATCTTCAAGATTAATTTAGAAATTAATTAATATGAGTTTTTCTTCATCTATTTCTTTGTTTTCTTCTCTAATTATGAGCAGCTAGACCCATGAGCTAGGGTTGTGGCTCAACCCTAGTGTGTGTAATTGATGGGTCTTGAATTTTAGGGCTTGATTGACTATGGTTGTTTAATATTTGGACAAATTCCATGTTTAATTGTTGAATTAGTAGTTGCAAATACTAGTTTGTATTTTGTTGACTTTGGTTCTTCTTGAGAAAGAGAGCCTGAGTCTCTGAAATTGATCCAATAAGGAATTGAGGCGTATTCAAGAGATTGATAGCCCCAATTAAAGGGTTAAACCTAGAGATAGTAATACCCAACTTGAACTTTGATTGCTTGTGCAAATTTGCATACCCAATTAGTCCTAAGAGAGTCAATTCGGGCAAAATCACTCAAACCACCGAGAGGTGTAGAGTGGGTAAAATCGTGCAAAGCTATATTATACCCTCCAAATATGTTAATCATGTCTTAAACTCAAGTATCCGTTAATTGATCACCAAGGCCAAAGTCATTACCCTAGTACCTTTTAACCATTTGAACAACCCGTAATATCTTACTCCTAGCTTATTCTAGTTTAATTTAGTATTGTAGTTGATAAAATTAGAAGTAAAACAAAAATCCAAAAATATTTAGAAGTGCAATTAAGAAAAATTAACGGCTCTAAATTAGATATATACCCGACTCCAACTTCTAGCTCTCTATGAAAATTGATCCCGATCTTAATCGGGTAAAAGTTGCTTCTACCCACTCTCGCTACTCAATAGTAGTGCATGATAGACCTCGATCATGTGCCCCATGTGCAGACATTGTAAGCCATGCAAGAATCGTCACCTAATGGCTATTGCTACTCGGCTTGATAGTGATTGGTTTTAATTTTCTTTTCTCTCGTATAAATACTCCATCATTGAACACTAGGTAAAGGTGTCTCAATAAAAATCGTGGCCCTAAGCCAAATTTTAATAAGAGACCTTAATTTATTTATTTTGCCTATAGTATAGTTATATTACAAAATATAGTATTAATAGTGCATTGGTTTCTTTTTGTCTATAGAGGAGTTATCTTATATAATATAATATTAATATTCACATTGGCAAGGAAATTCAAGTTAATAAGATGCTAGCCATGTATTTACAACTTGTTACCTTGATCTTATTGTAATAAACGTTATTTATCAATATGAAGATGTGAGTATCTTAATTCAAAGTTCTAAAATATTTTTATTGTTAAAAAAATAGATAGTCTTTCTTTCCTTTTTTATAAGTATTTTGTATTTGTTTTTCGCTTTTCTATAAATTTTAATATTGTCAACAAAAAAAATAGTAATCCAAAGCAAATGTTTTACTAGCCTCCCCCTCGAGTTACCCCTGCAACTAGGGACCAAATTAGTATTTGGGTTACGAGTTCGATCGAATCTAGTAATTTTTATTTGAATTTTATGTTTATCTTTTAAAGAAAAGTCATTAAATATATATAAATTATTAATTCAATACTTAAAAGCTTTTAAAAAAATTAAAAAATTAAACTTTTAAGCTTCAAATTCTAACTCTATCAGCCACGGAGAATATCATCTAACCCCACCATGTCTTTTTACTTAGTGTTTTTTTTTTTTTTTTGAAATAATTTAGCAACGGTAATAATTATGCTAGTTTGGATATTAGCAAATAAAGATTGTCCTACAAAGCTGACTGACACGGAGAAGCACGAGAAATAATAGTTATCATTCCTACTTAAAACTCAAAAATACTAAAATACCCTTATCTTACACTAAAATTTACCGCAGGAAAAGTTGTTTGACAAAAGGATGAGATTTTGACTGCTTTGGAAGAAATACCACACGAATCTTATTTTTGGATGGCCATTTTTGCCATTTTATTCATTCAAAAGACTTCCGGAAAATGAGTGATGATTAATGTTAATAATCACTCATTTTGTTTTAATTTATGTGAACTTGTTTGATTGAGCACGGAATTTAAGAAAAAATAAAATTTTTAAAAATTATGGTTCTAAACAAGTAAAAAAGGGCCCAGAGTATTTGTATGGTTATAAAAACTTCTCATTAAGGATAGAATTGTAAGTTTAAACTAAATTGTTTCTAAATTTTAAAAGAATTATTTTTTTTGGAATGAACTAGAAATCAAATAAATTGAGATAAACTAGAAGGGGAGAAGTATTTTCTATCGAAAGTGTTCTAGTAACATCTAAAGCAAGTGTCCATTTCGAGCCAACGTACCATCAACAATGACCTCTTGGGTTATTTTGTCATTTTAAATTTTAGTGCCAGCTGTGACTTGTCACTTTTTTCTTTTAATTTCACTTGATATTCAATATATTCGAGAAGTTTTATTTTGTGTCTCATACAATTGATATTAGTTGTATGAGTCTCCTTTTTATCTTATAAATTTGTGGACTTCAATCCTACATTTCTGGGTCCACAGAAATTTGGGTTCACAAAATTATGAAACAAAAAAGTTACATTATACAACTAGTGTAATTTGTATGAGACACAAAATAAAATTTTCCAATATATATTGACATCCCTATTAATTTAGATTTGTATATTTTATTAAAAGGTCTATTGAAAATAGTCTCTCTAGCTCCGCAAGGAAGGGTAAGGTTACCTACACACTATCCTCCCTAGACTTCACTTCTAAAATTACATTAAATTTATTGTTACTATAGAACTTGAACCCGAGACCTCTGATTAATAGAGAAATGATAGTGTCAATACTTCTTAAAATAGACCATTTTCTACTTCAGCGTGATAATGTTTTAATTTCCTTTTAGGATGTTTAAAAAAGAATGTTATTCCTTTTTCATATTCAGTAAACTTTTAACTTTAACATTTTTAATTTATCATTAATAACATTTCTCGATAGGAATGACACACTCTCTCTCTCTCTTCCTTTGTACTCATCAAACTAATAAAAATAATTATTTCGAAATATTTATCTTATTTAAATAGGAAAAGGTTCAAAATTGCCTTTCTACTATGGTATATATTTATCCCCCATTATATTTTTCGTTCAGATCCATCCGTACCGTTAACAAACTTTTCAGAATTTCCCTTAACCCTAACATCCCTCCACTGTGGCACTCAATCCCTCTATTAATTTGTCTGCATCAACTGTCATATCAGCAAGTTCTACATTAAAATTAACCACATCATCACACATGCCTATTACATTCTTCTCATTGCCATTAACTTCAACAGCATTGTCAGTGATCAATTTGAGCAAAAGATCAAGCAATCGGAGGAACTCGTTTCGTCTTCTTCAAATTTTCTTAGAACCATAACAATGGTGATTCTAAATTTCTTCAACAACTTGGTGGTATGATTTATTTATAAATTCAAATCAGCAATAACAAATAATTTTTACCCATAATTTTAATTTTGCTTCCAAATGTGGGTTTCGAAAAGTCAAGCTCCAAAGCTTCGTCAATAGTGGTATAGCTCCTGTGTATTTCATTATTTCAAATCTGCTAGAGTTCATCGCCGGCGGATCATTTTTACTAACTTCTATTGTTAGTTCAAAATGGAGCCTTGCCGGCGACTATGGCTGGTCACTTATTATTTCCCTGTTTTTTCTCTACGTTCTCTCACTATTTCTACTAATACCTAAAATAAGTTGAGTTGGTCAGTTGGTTTGCTGAAGGTTTCTCGTTCCTTTTATGTAACGACCGGTCGTTCGTTCTTAGTGTTATAGCCCTATTTTTCTCGTCTATGCTTATTTATATGTTGTTCAATTGTGTTGGGATATATTGAGTTGGTAGGTTTGGGTTCGGAGTAGTTCTGGAGTGAAATGAACACTTAGTCTCTTAGTTAGAAAGCTAAGTTAGAAAAGTCAATCGGAAGTTGACTTATGAGTAAACGAATTCGGATTTATGATTCGATTAGCTTCGGTAGGTCATTTTAGACTTAAGAGTGTATCTGATGTGTAATTTGGAGGTCCGTGTAGTACATGAGTTAACCATGCGGGTCAAGGTATTGATACCATAGCGCGTGAGTTGACCGTACAGATCTACGTATTGATATGATGGCATGTGAGTTGTTAGTGCTTAGCGCTTGGGCTTTGGGAGCACCTCCGAAGTCTGTACACACCCCCAGTAAGCGCAGAGTGTTGAGTGTATTGAGTGCTGAGTGTTGAGTGCTGAGTGCGAGTGCTAAGTGATGGAGTGAGATTGCCGTAAGGTTGCATTAACTTTTATTGTTGCTGTATTTATCTGTTAAATTTCTTTGTGGCATTTACTGAGTTATGGAATTTACCTGTTTATTCTTGTTATTTTTAAAATTATGAAAAATAAATAATTAAATTATTTTGCTTAGCTCGTCACTACTGCTCAGTTTCTTAATTTTTTTTTGTTACTAATGAGTCGGTTGTACTCATACTATACCTGCACTTTATGTGCAGACCCAGGTAAGTTTTAGCGCGGCGATCGTTGAGTTCAGGCTGGGTATCTGTGGAGATTGCAAGGTAGCTGCTAGTGTCTGCAGGACCTTGTTACTCCTCTTGTCATTTCTTTTTTTAGATAATTTATATATCTTAGTTTATCGTTTTAGACGCTCATGACTTAGTGACACCCCGATATTTGGGACTCGTTTCCGTTCTTTATATTAATTATATTTAGAGTTGATTTAGTTTATAAAAATTTCAAATATTGGAAATATTTTATTAATTTCTTGTAATCGGTTTTATAATAATATTTTGGGAAGTAGGCTTGCTTTGTAATACGATAGGCGCCATCACAACCATGGTTAGATTTTGGGTCGTGACATTTTCGATGACGCCTAACTTGAAAATAGTGACACGTCGAGCCTAGAGCAATAATAACCAAAACGTAAGCACAAAGTCTCAGATCTTCAGATTCCAGCCTATTTTACAACAATTACTTCGAGAAGAAGAATAATAGAAGTGAGGGAGTGGAAAGGTGACTGCCAGCCGACCGGTGGCCAACTCCGGCAACAACAGTCGGTTTTGACAGGAAGATGGTGAGACGATGGGGATATGTAGGGCTAGCGGCTGAAGTCTCTCTCAAGAATTAATGGGTACATGAGATTATAGATGAGCAATGTGAATTAGAAGGAGGGGAGGGGTTCGAGTGACTTGGCAGCTGACAAGGAAAAAATTGAAGAGGTCAGCTGTCATGTTGGAGGGACGTTAGGGTTAAGGGCAATTCTAGAAATTTTATTAACGGTAGAGGTGAATCTGAACGAAAAATAGAACGGGGACAAATATAAATTATATACCATAATAGAGGGACAATTTTGGACCTCTTCCATTTTTTAAAAGAACTTAACCTCAATCAATCAAAAGGCAAATGTTAGTCGAACTCTAGCCTAATCATTGTTTAAAAATATATAATGCTGCCAACTTCTCGTCTACTCAATGATCAGCATTAAATTTTTGAAGATATAAGGAAATTAAACAACAACGTTAGATCATTTAAACATTTAACATTAGAGAAAATGACTGTACAACAGCTCTTAAAATAATAGTCATGTAATAAAACAGTAAAAGAACAAGAACAATATTGTAGGGAAAGAGAGAGTAATTCTTATTGAATTTTGAGATGATTTACAATGGAATAAGACCCCTCTATTTATAGGAAAAGATTGACTTAGCCACCAAGTAAAAATCCCTAAGATCTCTCTAAAATATAGACATTAACATTAAATAGATTTCTATTTATAACACTCTCCCTTGAATGTCTATTCAACAATAATGTGCCTCGTTAAAACCTTAACTAAAATAAAACCTAATGGGAAAAAAATTCTGAAAAAGGAAAGATAGTACACATGTTTAGAAATGCGTCTATTGGTTGTCTCGTTAAAAATCTTGCAAGGAAAACCCAGTGGCACAAAACCTTGTAAGGGAAAAAGAGTGTAACGCGCATTAAATTTCCTTAATGAGAGCATCAATTCACATCATTGAGCCTTCGCATTCCAATCTTGTACACTAGATACTTGAAGGTTGACGTCGATGGAGATTCTGTGAACAACTCAACCACATTATCACTTGAACGAATCTGTTGCACATTGATATCACCATTCTTTTGAAGATCATGTGTGAAAAATAACTTTAGTGAAATGTGCTTTGTCCTATCTCCTTTTATGAATCCTCCCTTCAATTGAGTTATGCATGATGTATTATCTTCATACAAATTTGTGGATAGTTTGTCACACTTCAAACCATATTTGTCTTGAATAAGATCTATTATAGACCTCAACTACACACATTCTCGACTTGCTTCATGAATAAAAATTATCTCAGCATGATTAGATGAAGTATCCACAATCGATTGCTTAGTCGATCGCCAAGATATAACATTGCCTCCACATGTAGACACATAGCTTGTTTGAGATGTAGCCTTGTGTGATCAAATAAATACCCAGCATCGGCATAAACCACAAGATCGGGACTGCAATTGTTGCCATAAAATAAACTTATATCTGTAGTTCCTTTTAGATACCATAATATGTGTTTGATTCCATTCTAATATCTCCTTGTAGGAGTAGAGCTATATCTTGCTAAGACATTAGCTAGAAAAAGTTATATCAGGCCTTGTAGTATTAGCAAGATACATTAGTACATCAATTGCACTAAGATATGGTACTTCAAGACCAAATTGCTCTTCATTCTCTTCTTGAGGTGGGAATGGATCTTTATTCACATCAAGTGATCGAATAACCATCGGAGTACTTAATGGATGTGTTCCATCCATGTAAATCTATTTTAGTACCTTTTCTATGTAGGTAGATTGATGAACAAAAATACCGTTTGCCAAATGTTCAATTTGCAAACCAAGACATAATTTTATCTTTCCGAGATCTTTTATCTCGAATTCCTTCTTAAAATAATCAATTGCCTTTTGAAGTTCTATAAGAGTTCCAACAAGTTTTTTGTCATCAACATATACGATAAGCACAATAAATTTCGATGTTGTCTTCTTTATAAAAACACGTGAACAAATGGCATCATTTATATAACCTTCCTTTAGTAAATACTCACTAAGACGTTTATACCATATACGTCCTGATTGCTTTAGACCATACAAAGATCTTTACAATTTGATTGAAAATATTTCCGGGGACTTTGAATTGTGTGCGTTGGGCATTTTAAATCCCTTGAAAATTTTTATGTATATCTCATTATCAAGTGAGCCATAAAGGTAGGCGTCAATCACATTCATTAATGCATGTCAAGCTTTTCATGGACAGCAAAACTAATGATATAGCAGAACGTTATAGCATCCATAACGGGTAAATATGTTTCTTCATAATCGACACCAAGCCTTTGTGAAAATTCTTGTGCAACAACGTGTGCCTTGTATCTTTGTACCTTATTTTTCTCATTTTTCTAGCGTAAAAAGACCCACTTATAGCGAACAGGCTTAACGTCATTAGGTGTTTGGACTACAGGCCCAAAAGTTCCATGTTTCGCAAGTGAATTCAACTCTGATTGGATTTCTTCTTACCATTTTGGCCAATCATGTCTTTGTCGACATTCTTCAATAGATTGAGATTCAAGATCCTCATTATCTTTCATAATGCTAGATGCAACATTATATGCAAAGACATAATCCACCACTATATCCAATAGATTCAAATTTATCTCACTATCGATTGGATTTATTGATAGTTCCTTATTTTGTTGAGTCTCGGGCTCAGTGGTTTTCTCATGCATCTCAGAATTTGTTAAATCGTGGATTTGGTTTCCTCATGAATCTCAGAATTTGTTAAATCGTGGATTTGTTCATGAGACTCTTTCTTAGTGTCATTTTGATAATTTATTTTTCTTTTTCTAGGATTTCGATCTTTGGAACCCAATGGTTTGCCACATTTTAGGCATGCTTTTGACTCATTAACTATGTACTAGAAGATTGTCTAATAGGGACATAAATTAGGATTGAAACATTCTCTGCAGGGATATGTAATTTTGTTATCCTTTTTAGATCCGCAAATGCATCTGGCATTTGATTTGCTAGTTTTTGCAAATGAACGATCGTTTGCACTTTTTTCACAAATAGAAGCATGTGGATCAAGATGATACAATGATGGATTTTTTCACAAAATTTTCCGTTTGGTTTCACCATTTTCTCCCCCTAATTTTGGGAAAAGTGTCTCATCGAATCGACAGTCTACAAATCGAACAGTGAATAAATCCCCGGTTAATGTTTCAAGATAGCAAATAATGGAGGGAGATTCAAACCCAACATATTCCTAACCTTCTTTGGGGACCCATTTCGGTGCGATATGGCGGTGCTACAGGCACATATACTGCGCATCCAAAAATTCTTAAATGGGATATATTAGGTTCATGACCCAAAACTAATTGCAACGAGGAATATTTATGATAATTTGTCGGTCTGAAATGAACTATCATTGCTGCATACAAAATTGCGTGACCTCAAACAGAAGTGGGAAACCTCGTTTTCATGAGTAACTGTATTGCTATCAATTGCATACGTTTAATTAAAGATTCTGCAAGGCCGTTTTGAGTGTGAACATGAGCTACACGATGTTCCATTTTTATCCTAATTGATAAACAATAATCATTAAATGCTTGGGATAAAAATTCAACAGCATTATCAAGTCTAATAGACTTAATTGGATTATCGAAAAATTGTGTCCGTAATTAAATTATTTGTGCCATTAATTTTGTAAACGCGAGATTGCAAGATAATAATAGGCACACATGAGACAACCTAGAAGATGCATCTATTAAGACCATAAAATATTTAAACGGGTCCATAAATGTCCCCTTGTATACGTTCTAAAAATGCAGGGAATTCAACCCCAACCTTTGTTAATGATGGTGTTATAATTTACTAGCCTTGATGACAAAAAATTCTATGTAATGGAAGAAACTTTAAAGATAAATATGAGAAATTTCAAGAAAATACAATCATAATTCGGGAACGGGAAATAATCGATAAGTGACAATGAAAAGTTAAATTCTTTGGATTTCTCGATTTGGCTATATTAATACTTGAAAAAAATAACATTCATTTGAAATATAATTGTCAAACAGGGGAATGTGCGATTGACATCAGGTATAATTAATATTTTATTTCAAATAAAATTGCCTATAATTTAGGCCAATATAAGATGCATTAAGAAAGGTATCTGTACCCTTATTAGAACATTGTCTAAAACTAATACTGGAACTATATTTAATCAAAACGAACTAAAACTATTTCGTAAAACAAATAATACTAATTGATACTAATGACTACTACTCATGTAAGGAATTATAATTACATGATATTTATTCACTAACTATTAAGAATAGACAAAAATAAAAGTTGAACTACTCAATCATCGTTAACCACGGATCTATCACTGATCAAGTGGTCTATTTTTCCATCAAGGTGCTCAAAGAAGTCTGTCACATCCAAGTGGGTGATGTCAAAATCATTATCAGAGATAAAATTGGCTTCACGGCCTTTATTCTTTAGAGATTCTTGATAAAGCTCAACCAAATATTTTGGTACACGATAAATATTTGCCCAATGTCCTTTTCCACCGCAGCGATAATATTCAGTTTCTGAACCATTTGCCTTTGACTTCTCATCTTTCCCATTCCACTTTTGGTGGTTATTTTTCTTTGAGGGGTGATTAACACCAGGAAAATTTCTTCCTTGTCCACGGCCACGACCATGACTACGACCATGACCACGATCACGAATAGGGCCATAGCCTTTTCCTCGCTTGGCATAATGGAAATACACCTCATCCACTTCAGGCAATGGTGTAGACCCAGTGGGTCGATTTTCATAATTTCTCATGAGTAAATCGTTGTTTCGTTCAGCCACAAGGAGAAGAGAAATCAACTCAGAGTACTTCTTGAAACCTTTCTCTCTGTACTGTTGTTGCAGTACCATATTCGAGGCATGAAACATTGTAAATATTTTTTCAAGCATATCATAGTCAGTGATAGTAGCTCCACAGAGTTTCAATTTAGAAGTAATTCTGAATATCACAGAATTATTTTCAGAAACAAACTTAAAGTTTTGGAGCCTCAGATGAGCCCAATCATATCGTGCTTGTGGAAGAGTAACCAACTTTAAGTTGTCATATCTTTCCTTTAAGTCATTCCACAAAATAAGTGGATCTTTGACTATGAGATATTCTATTTTCAACCCTTCATCAAAGTGAAGGCGCAAGAAAATCAAGGCCTTAGCACAATCTTGGGTGGATGCTTTAGTTTTGTCTTTAATAGCATCTCCAAGTCTCATTGCATCTAAATGGATTTCGGCATCTAATACCCATGTCATATAGTTCTTACCCGAAATTTTATGGGCAACAAACTTTCTTTTCATAATGTCAGTCATAATTAAAAAAAAGGAGAAAAATTATACCTTAATCTTCTCAAAGAGCTTCTTGAGACGGTAGAGTCTCGTGCTGATAACGTGTAATAAAACAATAAAAGAACAAGAACAATATTGCAGGGAAAGAGAGAGTAATTCTTATTGAATTTTGGGATGATTTACTATAGAATACGACCTCTCTATTTATAGAAAAACAGTGACTTAGTCACCAAGTAAAAATCCCTAAGATCTCTCTAAAATGTAGACATTCACCATAAATAGAATTCTATTTATAACAAGTCAAGAAAATTTATTTTTTGTATAAGTTTTGTGTATATATACATTTCTGTATGTTATATGTGAGCATGTGACTTTTTCCCTATATGAATTACTCTTATAAAATCCAAGAAAATAGATTTTTTTCCCAATTATTTGCCATTTTACATGAATTTTGCAGGATTTTATTAATTATTTATATTTTTGTGCACATTTAATTTTTATTAAACTCATGAAAAATGCAAAAAATATCATGCATCGCATTTAGGTTTTATTTTTATATTTTTTAGGATTAATTAGTTAATTATTTATTTTATGAAGACAAGAGGGGTTGCTTTGATGGTAAGCAACCCCCACTTCCAACCAAGAGGTTGTGAGTTCGAGTCTCCCCAAGAATAAGGTGGGAAGTTCTTGGAGGGAAGGATGCCGGGGGTCTATTTGGAAACAGCCTCTCTACCCCAGGGTTAGGGTAAGGTCTGCGTACACACTACCCTCCCCAGACCCTACTAAGTGGGATTATACTGAGTTATTGTTGTTCTATTTTTTTTATTAAAAATGAAAATCACAAAAAAAAAATGGCCCATTTTACATTTTTTACCTTTTAATTTTTAAATTATTGATTTTTCTCTTTTAATTTAGGATTAAGTAATATTTGTAATTAGGTAATTGGTTATTTTTATAATTTAAATTAATTTAGGATTCTAATAAAGGAAAAAGAAAAAGAAAAAGAAAAGAAAAAGGAAAAAAAGTTTAACTGAAGAGAGGGCTTCTTAAATTTGAAATTGATTTAATTTTACACCCAACCAGCCCAATTTTCCCAAACACATCCCAAATCCAGGCCCAAAATTCCTAACCCGATCCGTCTCCCTATCGTCCAAAACGACATCGTTTGATCCCCATCCAATCTCAACCATTAGATCATTTTGATCCAACGGCTCGCAACTGATCACTCCTTAAATATAAAAATGCCGTAATCCTTCCACCCCCCCAAACCCTAGATATCCTTTCATTTTCGTCTCCAAACTCTCTCAAAATAAAACCCTAGCCTCCCTTATAACCCCCGCCGTCTTCGTCGTGGTTCGCCGATCGAAAATTGCCTCACAGCGGCGGACCACCTCCAAATCACCTCAAAACTTCACCCCATGATCTTCATCTCCCCCTCATTTCATGTCCCTTAGTGGATTTCTTCAAAACTCCTCAGACCTCTCCAAATTTCGGATCTGAGAAGTCAACTTACCCAACCAAACCCAACCAAATCATTACCCCATACTCCTCGCCTCACCCTCTTCATCGTTCCACCATCAATCTGACCCGAAACCCCACCAAATTCCCCCAAATCCAGATTTAGAACAATGAACAGAAAATCCTAGCCCGTCCTCTTTTTTATTTTTCTGAAGCTTTCGAGACTCAATTTGATGAAACCTATGCTAATTGATTGTTCTCAGCGAGAACAATTGATTAGCATTATTTTTGGTCTATTTCAAAGATTTTTTTACTTCACAGAGTTTTTTCAGGCCAGTCGTCCCTGTTGATTGTGTTAGATATTCCCGTTATCCTTTTTATTTTATTTTTTGTTTTTTTCTCCTGTGTTTCCTTTCTTCCTCTTTCTGACTAGCATGTGCTCAGCCATTTGTTTAATTGAGACCATTTGGCTAATCAATGCTTAGTTGGAATCCGTATGATTAGGATTAGCTTTAAACACCTTTTAAGATTATTTATTTAAAATAATAACCTAATTAGTCTAATTACTTGTTAATTAGTTTAATTGCATGAGCTATTAATTTAATCAAATTTATGTTAATTAAATTAGTCATTAAACTTTGTCGCATTACTGCTTCCATTTTTAATTGTTGTTTTCCTGTTATTTTGTTTTGTTTGTTATTGTGGAATTCAGGCTCGTTTTCAATTAGCTAAATGCCTGATTCAGCCATTAGTTTAAGTTCAATTAGGATTTTTGTTTTAGCTAGGCTGTTTTGTCTTAGTTTCAGTTAGTTTGATTTTAACCTTTGAATGATTTAAGAATTGAAAAAGTAACAATTGAAAACTAAATCAGGGGGAGGGGTTCCAAGTCTAGAATTTCCCAGAAGGTTCTAGAATGGTCTAATCAGTAAATCAAACAATCTGAATATTAGGTCTGAATTGGTTGAAACTGAATTATTTAGCAAATGTAAGGGTTGTGAGCACGTGATTTTTGCCCTATATGAGAATTACTCCCAAAAATTCAAAATAAAATAGTTTTGGTTTGCGTGTGATTTTTTTTGTGCGTTATTTTTCTTTTATTATTTGTATTTGTCTGTGCGTGTTTGTTTGTTTAAATTAAT
>MU675848.1:32875-54962 GCA_026770625.1 Nicotiana glauca
TGCCACACGATCCCATTTCATAATATATAAGTGGTCGGCGTGCCACATGATCCCATTTCATAATATATAAGTGGTCGGCATACCACACTATCCCATTTCATAATATATAAGTGGTCGGCGTGACACACGATCCCATTTTATAATATATAAGTGGTCGGCGTGCCACACGATCCCATTTAACTTTTAACATAGTTCTCAATATATATATAATTGGCAAGAGAAACAATAACTCGGTACCAAGGCTCAACAATTAATTCTTTCATATAATCACATAAGATTTTCGAAATTTAATCCATTTAAGACCCACGGTCATGCTCGACCCCCAACGTATAGATACTCGTCACCATGCCTATACGTCGGACTCCACACATAACAATTAGCACATAAACTCAACTCCTATCCCCTCAAGCTAGGATAGATCAAACACTTACCTCGAAGGTTTACGGCCAACTCAATCCTTAGCAATGCCTTTTCCTTTTTGAATTTGGCTCCAATTCAATCGTATTTATACACAATTGATTTAATATCATCAATAATACTTCATAAACTAATCCCAAATGGCTAAATATATTTTTACAACATTCTGCCCGGAATAGTGAAAATCGACCCCGGGCCCACGTAGTTAAAACACGAGGTTCGAACCATTTTTCGGTCACCCATGACCCCACGAGTTCAAATATATAATTTGTTCTTAAGTTCGACCCCAAAACAAGGTCTAAATCACCAAATCTTTGAAAACCCTAACTCTATTCAATTCTCTAATTTTCTACCCATTTTCACATGTTTAGGGCTAAGAATTTGATTGATATTGATAAAAAAGAAGAAGACGAGTTAAACAATACTTACCCCATGAACTTTGGTGAAGAAATGCTCCAAAGATTGCCCCAAAAGCTGTGGAGAAGAGAGAGTTTTGAGAAATGGGATAAAATCTCGTTTCTGTTCTGTTTTGGGTCTTAAATCACTGGGTAGAAATTTACCCTTCGCGTTTGCGTGAACAGTGTCGCATTCGCGAACGGTTGGACGGGTCTTCACAGTTGGCCTACGCGAACGTGTGGTGCCTTACGCGAACGCGAGGAAGAGGCAGGCTAGGCTCCGCGAACGCGGGAGCCTTCACGCGAACGCATAGAGGAAAATACTGGGGTCCAGGGTTTATTGTACGCGAACGCGAGGTGTGGATCGCGAACACGAAGAAGGGGGGAAAGAGGGCATCGCGAACGCGACCGGTGGGATGCGAACGCGATGAAGGAATGCCTGCTGCAGATTTTCTGCAATGTTTTTTAAGTTCAAAACCCCCCCGATACCTATCCGAAACTCACCCGAGCCCTTGGGGCTCCAAACCAAATATGCACACTGACTCAAAAACACCATACAAACTTGCTCAAGCGATCAAATCGCCAAAATAACATCAAAACCAATGAATTGAGCCTTAAAATCCAAGAAATCTTTCAAATTTCATAAACTTCCAAATTTTCCAATTTAAGACCGAAACACGTCAAACGACGCCCGCTTGCAACCAAACTTTACAGGAAGCGCTTAACCAATATATATGACCTGTAACGGGCATCAGAACCAAAATACGAGCCCGATACCATTACTTTTTGATCAAATTTTATTTTTATTTTCCATAAACATTTTCAGAAAATAATTTAACGGAAAAATTCATTTCTCGGGCCTGGGACCTCGGAATTCGATTTCGGGCATATTCCCAAGTCCCATATTATTCTACGGACTTTTCGAGACCGTCAAATTACGGGTCCGGGTCCGTTTTCCAAAAATGTTGACCAAAGTCAACTTTAACAATATTAATATCAAAATTCTTCAAAATTTTCATATAATTCAAATATTTCAACATAAAAACTTTTCGGCTTCGCGCTCGGACTGCTCACGCAAATTGAGATAACTATAAGTGAGGTTTTCAAGGCCTCAGAAGCTCGAAATGACTGAGAAAATAACTTATGACCCTTTGGGTCGTCACATGAAGTTTCATTTTTGTTTAATTGGTTTAATTGTTCGAAGTGTTTAAAATTGATAAAAGAATTACTCTAACATTGGTTTGCCTGGCGAATAAAATGTTAGGCGCCATCGCGATCCCGAAGGTAGAAATTCTGGGTCGTGACACCCTTGCTAATACATAATATATAAGTATTATGTAGTTTTTAAAATTTATCGATGGACGTCCTTCGGTAACATAAATATATATATATAATTTTATTTTATATTTTTTAATAAACAATAGCGAAGGAGGCCGTCGATAAGTCCCTAGGTATATTAATTATTGATTAGCCTATACATTGAACATTACACATTACATAGAAGTGTATTAACTAATATTATCCGTAAGAAATGTTTATGATTATTTATCTTATAATCACGAACGAATTAGTGAATTAGAAGTGAATTAGTAGCATCCTTAAGTAATGTTAGTAATTCATTGGCCTAAACATTAATAATTACACATCGTGCCAATATCATATCAAGTAGAAGTGAATTAGTGGCATCCTTAAGTAATGTTAGTAATTAATTAGCCTAAATATTAATAATTACGCACTAAATAGAAGTCTATTAATTAATGGCAATGTTAGTGATTATTTATCTTATAAATAGATAATTACAGAAAGTAGAGGTATATATATTAGTGGTATCCTAAGGTAAATTAATAATTGAGTAGCCTATACTTTGATAACTACACAAAGGAAAAGTGTGATAGTTGTAATTAGTTTATAGATTGATATTTACACTAAATAGAAGAATACCGGTGATATATCCTTAAGTAATGTTAGTGATTCATTAGCCAATATATCAATAATTACACTAATTAAGTAGAAGTATTCTTAAGAACTATTACTAATTGATTGGCTTATACATTGAGAATTACACTAAGTAGAAGTGTATTAGTAATATCATTAAGAAATGTTAGCGATTGATTAACTTATAAATTGATAATTACATAACTTTAATGTGTATCAATGGTATCCTTAAGTAATGCTAGTGATTCATTAGCCTATACCTTGATAATTATACTAATTATGTAAAAGTGTATTAGTATAGTCTTAAGAACTATTACTGATTGATTGGCTTATGCAGTGAGAATTACGCTAAGTAGAAGTGTAGTAGCAATATCAGTAAGGAATGTTAGTGATGATTAGCTTATAAATTAATAAATACATAAAGTAGATGCATATTAGTGGTATGCTTAAGTAATATTAATGATTTATTAGCTTATCTATTAATAATTACATTGATTAAGTAAAAGTTTATCAGTAGTAGCCTTGAGAACTGGTTTTGGTGGATGCTTTGACGTCATTTTAGTATCTCAGTTTTAGTTCTGTTCTTTCTCATTTAACTGCCAAACTTCTACTTCATGTATGTAAGTTAGAATTTCAAACCTTTACTGATTTGTCTTGCTCTTCTTTTCAGATCTTTAACATATTCAACAACACTTCTTTGTAGAAATGAGGAATCATGTAAAATGATATTTAGAATATTATTCTTTATGGATTAATTCTAAGAGTAGAAAACTGAGCATTAATTCTGTCTCCATGCCTTCTCACAGCTTCACAATGGCTTCTAGGTTAAGAATGAGGTTTCCATTAAAGTAAACTAACTGTGCCATGATTTAGTTTAACAATGACCAAAAGTGCTCACTTTTGCTAAACTTAAAGGTCTGATTATGCTTAGCACTATAATTAAAGAACGATTCTATACCTACACTCAAGCATAACGGACCATTATGTCATATTTCAAAGAAAATACATATAAGTACATTAGAAGATATTGTCCTTAAAACTCTACTTATGACTGGCCAGTGCCTTTGAGGGATTAGAAAATAATATGTACGTTGAGGAATAGCCTCTTATTCTTGTTTGATTAAAAAGTGTTAAGCTTTTTCTTAAACTAATTAATGAGAAAATAGAGGGTGAATCATAGTTAGATATAATAAATTCCAGATAAAAAACTTAAACAGATCCGTAGGATGAGATCATATTTAAGAGTAATAAAGATCAGGCACGTGTTCAATGATTGTCAATGAATGTTATAATAAGAACATGCAATAAATGTAGATAATGACAATAAATGTAATAAAGAGGAATTTATCACCCAAATGTTAGATGGTTTGGGTGATTCTTCTTACTGACTGCAACGTGAGATAATGATAAATGATGATGGATAAGGAATCTTTGGATCTTGTAAACAGAGAGTGAACGACGTGTATAGAGCTATAGAATCAGTGAACAAGACAAGCCTTTTTGTATATTCTTTGTAGTCAACCCTTCACAAGTGCTCTTATCAAAAAGTAAAGATCTCTCTTTGTTCTTTATCTCTTCCTATTTATAAGGGTTATCACTAAGAAACCATAAAAAGTACAACATAGAGAATATCCAATGGAATATTCCTTATATCTATTGCTAAACTGTCCTAATGTTGCTTCTTTCCCCCTTTTGCTTGACCTCGGCAATAATCCTTCTTAAGAAGACTCCTCGCCATTGTGTCGTGGTCGGCTCTATCCTCGACCATGTTTTATTTGCAGTTATCAAGCCGCCTAAATTTAGACCAATATAGTTAGTCCCTACGCTTTTAAAGTCATGATCTTGCACGTCCTCGATGAGCCGGTCTACAGCCGTTGAGAAGAAATTTGGTCGTGTTGATTGAATCGAATCGGCCGAGGTCGAAAAAATAGCGTGGCCAGTGGGGATGCGGTTGGCATGGCTAACCTGGGGTGACGTAATGACTACACGCGTCATCATTGAGCGTCTTCCCCATGCAGTGTTTGTGCTTCTGTTGTTTCGATTTTGGTGCCATTGAAGGTCCTTTGCATCGATTCTGGTGCCACCCCACCCTATAAATAGATGAAGGGGGGGTTCATTTTTGAAAATTTATCATTTCTCATTTCGCATGTGTATTGTTTTCTTTGATCTTCTTCTTCGATCTCCGCTTTCAATCTCTTGCAGCTTCTTCAATTCTAGTCCCTGACTTCTTACCCAGTTGATATCTTCTTCTTCAGACTTTGTTGCATTCGTTTCACTATGAGAAATTGTCAACATCCCCTCATATTCACAACGAAGTTTCCGATGCCACTCATTTATCGGTGGCCCTTCCTCCCGGCGGTGAGGAATTCATGGTTGAAGAGGAGGAAAGCTTCCCCACCATAGAGGAGGTGGTCCCCAAAAACACTTTTGTTAGACATGACTTCCCAAAGGAACCTGCTCCCGCTCCTACTAAGAAACTTTCTGAGATGGGACCACCTCAAATAGCCGATCTCTGGTCTAAATATCGTATTCCTCCTCACGTCCAAATTTTTCCGACTGGGGGCGACATCGTGGAGGTTCACCAACCTGGATATTATGCTTTCTACATCTATCCGTTCTTAATCGATTATTCTCTTCCTTTCCCCCATTAGCGGAGGAATCTTGCCGATTTTACAACGTCTGCTTGGCACAACTCTCCCCTTATTTGTACAAAAATTTTCTGATGCTGACGAAGTATGCAGAGCGAGGTCAGCATTCGCCACCTGCTGCATCTATTTTTGCCTAGCTTTTATAGAGGTACATTGATACACCTGCAGCATCATGGGATCAAAGGGTTGGTGGCTGGGATGGATGATATGACGAACCGACGGTTCTGGCATAAGTACTTCTTCGTCAAGACCGAGCACCTGGTGGCGAATCCCACTGGGTTTCCCGAACAATGGAACTATAATCGTAAGTATCTCGCCGTATGCTCGTTATTTCCTTTCATTTTTTCATTTTCGACTCACTCGCGGCTTCCTTGTTTTTCAGCTGAGAGGCATGCACCTTCTCCTATCTTCGATATTGAAGATTGGGTGGCTCGCCTATTACCCTAAACCATGGGAATTCGCGATTGGGTTTCCTTTCACAAGCATTTTGGACCCAAGACCCCATCTAGTAAGTGTCATTTCTACTTCAGCTTATTGTTGTTTACCATCGGTTTTTTATGCAACCTCCCTTTGGTGCCAGGTCGGCGAGTTTCCAAGAAGACAAAGGCTCCAGTGCCTGCATTTTGCCAAGCTATCGCGTCGGCTAGAATGCAATTTGCCTTGGCCAAGTCAGCTCGAGGAGGACAAATTCAAGCTCCGCCAATGAGGGACTCCACCCCTCAAACTGTTTCCGTGCGGGATGAGATCTCTTCTCATCCCATCTTTCACCTTGTAGATAAACCATCTAATGGCGATGAACCATCTAATGGCGATGAGACATTATCGAGGAAAAGGCGAAGGGTGGAGACGGGGAAAAACATTGTCACTGACGTTGAACAGGAAAAATTCGTTGCCTTGGAGGCGGAACCTAAGCTCACACCAGACGTTGAGGCCATTTCTACGGCAGGTGTCATCATGGAGAGGAGACCCTCTAGACATGGGCTGTAGAAGGTGGCTCTTCATCTGTGGCTAGGGGGAGCAGAGCTGTTCTTGTAGGGGACGACGACTCTGGCTCGGACATCGACCCTGAGGAGATTCAGACCTTCATCGAGAGGACTACTCGTGTGGAGATAAGGACGGAGGGTCCTAATCGGCACATAATCATCCCTATGGACTACGGCCTTTTGGCCCACTCAGAATGGGCGGTGCCGGCTTTTGCTCCTATATGCGCGACTTTTGAGAATACGACGCTACAGACGATGAGCGATATGGACATATTGTTGGGCATGTCTGGTGTCACGACCCAAAATCCACTAAGGGTCGTGGTGGTGCCGGACACCTCTATCAGACCAGCCAACTAACTATCAATTAATTCCTCTTTTAATACTTTTGAAAATCTAAAGTTTTTCCTTCCATTCTTATAAATAAAAGTTCACTACCAGAATTTAAATTTAAATGATAATAGTTAGTAATAATCCGTTGTAAACCATCCCAGAAACCCGATGTCACAAGTACATGAGTGACTACTGATAAGAGAAATAAAATACAACATCCGCCCGGAATACAGTGGACGGAAAGTAAATACAGTATAGTGGAAGGAACTACTCTAGCTGCGGTCGCCTCAATGATGCAGCTCACTTAGTCCCGGCGTCATCCATGCTACTACGCCCAATAGGCTGCTAGAGGTATATATATACCTATGCAACAAAAATGCACTGAAGTGTAGTATGAGTACGTAATCAACGTGTACTCAGTGAGTGTCCCGCCTAATCCCGAAGGGATAGATACGAGGTGGTCAACTTTGACACACTATGATGGTCCAATGGTTATTTATTGTCAATATACATATCAAACAGTGGATTTATTTTCTAACATGATTTTTATCCAGATAGAGGAAACAAGTAAACACGTAATTCTTTCATAGGAAATTTTCCAAGATTTCTTTTCATTATTAACAAGATGATCTCGAGCCAGAGTGAGGCATGTAACGACTTAAATGAGTCCAGGCAGCAATACAAGCATGCACAAATCATACCGAGGCGACGGCCCGATCCAACAGAAATAAATGTGCACTTGCCGAGGGTCGACGGTGTGCCTATAGATGCATCTATTAATCTGCCGAGGCATTCGGCCCGATCCAAAATAAACACACACAGACAGACAATCAGTCAAGAGTCAACATGGAGCAATTATCCAAGAAAGGCCAATTCTCTTTAAAAAATTTGAGAAGCGAAGCTTACATCTTTTTCGAATTTCCATTTATTAGCTTAATGTGATCCATTACCCCGCTCACGAATCATCTATTGTGACGCGGGTATACATAAGATACATGCTCAGATAGCCAATTAGAATTTTATCGGGGTATAATTATCCAAATAAAATAAATTCTCTGTTTAACAATCCAGGAAATGATGTTTAATCTCTTTTTAAATTCGTTTACTAATCAAAGGTGATTTAACAATTCAAGTCATCAATGAGTCCATAATTTACTCAAGTATAACATGCTCTTGGGTCCTAGACTACCCGGACAATAACATAATAGTTACTACGCACGGACTCTCGTCACCTCGTGCGTACGTAGCCCCCACAAATAGGAGCACATAATCATTCACTCACCTATGGGGTAAATTCCCCCTCACAAGATTAGAAAGGAGACTCACCTCACTCCGAAGACTCAAAAACGGCATTCTACATTCTTCCGAGGACTCCAATTGATGCACCACGCTCCAAGACTAGCCAATGGTTACGCAAATCCATTAATATATTCTCAAATATTCATTACAACTAATTTATAGCAATTCCTAACCCCGATTGGAAAGTTTACCAAAATTCCCTTGGGCCCACGTGCCCGGAATCCAAAACTTTTCGAAGATAAAGTTTACCCATAACCTTAGGAACTCAAATATATTATTTTCTCTTAATTCCATACTCAAATCGTGGCTAAAATCAAAGATTATAATTTTCTAGGTTTCCTACCAAAACTCCAATTTTTATACTAATTTCCATGCCTAATTCCATGTATACACCTTGTATTTAACTCAAAGCTAGCATAAATTACTTACCTCATGACAAGTGACGAAAATGGCGTCCCCAAGCTGCTCCCCATCGACTCCAATGGAAGAAAAATGGGGTTGAAATGAGCTCAACCCCGAACTTAAAACATCCTCACTGCCCAGCTGCTTCTGCTTCTGCGGCATTTTGTCCGCTTCTGCGGATGTCGCTCCTGCAACTTTTAGTCGCTTCTGCGGCTTGGGATAAAGGGGAGCGGACCACTTCTGCGGTCTGGGGGCCGCTTAAGCGGAACCGCTTCTACGGTCCCTGGGCCGCTTTTGTGATGCCTGGGCTGCTCCACGTCAGCTGCTTTTGCGGCTTCTCCTTCGCTTTTGCGGGGCCGCTTCTGCGGTCCCAAATCCGTAGAAGTGGAAATACTAGAAGCAGCAGCCCCCAGCCTTCTCAAAAATCAAATTTTGATCCGATAACCATCCGGAACTCACTCGAGGCCCCCGGGACCCCAACCAATCATACCAACCAGTCCCAAAACACATTACAGACTTGATCGAGTCCTCAAATAATAACAAACAATGCTAAAACCGTGAATTACACACCGATTCGAGCTTTATGAACTTTGAACTTTCCAACTTCTATTTTCGATGCTTAAGCCTATCAAATCACGTCCGATTGACCTCAAATTTTGCACGCAAGTCATATTTGACATTACGGACCTACTCCAAATTCCGGTATCGGATTCCGACCCCGATATAAAAAAGTCAACCTCCGGTCAAACTTCCCAAAACCTTCAAATTTCTATCTTTAGCCAAATGGCTTCAAAATGACCTACAGACCTCCGAATTCACTTTCGATCGTGCTCCCAACTCCATAATAACCATACGGAGCTATTCCCAGACTCGGAATCCCAAACAGACATCGATAACACTAAAATGCACTTCAAGCCAAACGTAAGAAATTTCTTCCAAAATGCTAACTTCCACAATAGGCACCAAAATGCTCCCGGGTCATCCAAAACTCGATCCGGGCATACGCCCAAGTCCAATATCATCATACGAACTTGCTGGAACCTTCAAATCCTGATTTTGAGGTCGTTTACTCAAAATTACAATCCTAGTTCATTCTTTCAACTTTAAGCTTCTCAAATGAGAATTTTCACCTAAATTTAACTCCGATATTCCTGAATTTAAATTCCGTCCATGCGAACAAGTCAAAATTCCTAAAATGAAGCTACTCATGGCCTCAGACTACTGAACGACATGCTAGGAATTGAAATGATCGGTCGGGTCGTTACATCTGGCATGGCCCTGCGAGTGAGTGATTTTCCATGTTAGGTTAGGTTTGTTTCGTATGTGTAATATACTTACACTGACTTCCCTTTGTTATTTTGCATAAGACTCTTATCATAGGGATCGAGTGCGACCGGCAGGAGGAGCGAAGGACAATCATTTTTAAGAAGATGACCTCCAAGCACAAGGACTACCGTACTAAGCACCGAACACTAGTCGACTTCCTTAGACGGCATGGCGAGTTTCAATCACTTTGTGATGGGCTCAAACAGAAAGATGATGAGCTGATGAAGAAAGATAAAGAGCTAAGGGAGAGGGATGATGAGCTTATGAGGGCCATTAATAGGTGTAGGAAGCTTGAGGCAACGCTAAAGGCCAAAAAGGACGTGCTCGAGGTGAGTAAGGGGGTGATGGCTGAGAACACTGACCTTCAGACATAGGTGGCGTCCTTAAAGGCTGACCTTAGATAAAAGGAGGCAAGGGCTATCGATCTGAGGGATGAGCTGAGTGCCAAGATCGAAGAATTGATTCTGGTTGAGAAAGGCCGATGGGGATGATGTGGCGTGAAGCTGTTGTACTTAGTTTTTTTGCTTTTTTTCTTTTTTTTTGCTTTTTTTCTTTTTTTTTTTGCTTTGCTATTTTTGTAAGGGCGTCCTCGAGACCTTTGTAAAAAGTATTGTAATATTATAATTGAAATGGAACAATTCCCTTTTTGCTATGTATTTCTGGATTCCTGTTCTCTTTTCCTCTTTTTTTTTGCTATGTGGGGAAGCCCCTGATTTTTTAGTTGTTTGTATATGGTTGATACTGAGTCAAACATAGACTGACTTGAGGTTGAGTATTAATTAGCTCGGATGATATCGAGGTTTAATGAGGTATAAAATCAAATAATTCGAGCGAGGTCGAATGTAAAGTAATTCGAGCGAGGTCGAACGTAAAGTAATTCGAGCGAGGTCGAACGTAAAATAATTCGAGCGAGTTCGAATGTAAACTAATTCGAACGAGGTCGAACGTAAAATAATTCGAGCGAGGTCGAACGTAAAATAATTCGAGCGAGGTCGAAGGTAAAGTAATTCAAGTGAGGTATAATGTAAAATGACTTGGTGGATTTGTGCAAAGATGTTGCTTTATTTCATTCATTGGAGAATATTACATGTTTTGGTTTGTTCCATACATATATTGGAGAAGTTCCAGTTTACCTAGTCCCTTCATCGTCCGGCCTAGAGAAGTAGTCGGCATGAGGGGTGATGAATTATACTTGAATTTCGAGACGTCCCCTTTATCGCTTCATTAAAAATCTCCTCAAGAAAACCCAATTGGGACAAAACCAAGGTGGGGGAAAAAGAGTAAGACATGGAGGGCGTTCATTTTCAGAAGTTGAAGTATTTGATGTGGGAGACCTTCCAATTATTTTGTAGTAGCTTTCCTTTCATTGTTTCTAGTTGGAATGATCCTTTATTTGTTGCTGCCGTGATTTTGTATTGCCCGTCCCAATTGGTTCCTAGTTTATCTTCTCTTGAAACTTTGCTCGCCTGTGTTTTGGCCTTGAGTACATAGTCCCGACTTTGAGTGGTCGTACTTTGGCCTTTTTGTGGTAGTACCATTCTGCTTTCTGTTTTTAGGCTATCATTCTTATATAAGCCATGTCTCTTCTCTCATCTGCTTCATCGAGGTCTTGTTTTCTATTCTCATCGTTACTTGGTCCACTTTCATTGGAGTATCTCAAACTAGGTTTCCTGACCTCGACTAGTATCATGGTGTCAGTCCCATAGACTAGTGAATATGGCATTTCTCATGTGCTTGTTTTTGGCATGGTGCAGTATGCCCATATTACTTCTTGTAGCAATTCCGGCCATAGTCCCTTGGTGTCCTCAAGTTTTTTAATCAAGATATTTAGTATTGTTTTATTGGGGGATTCAGCCTGGCCGTTACCAGCATGGTGATATGGCATGGAGAGTATTCGCTTGATGTGCCATTTCTCAAAGAATTCGATGGTCTTCTTTCCGGTGAATTGGGGTCCGTTGTCACAACTGATTTCTTTGGAGATGCCGAAGCGGCATATGATGTTTCTCCATATGAATGTGATAACTTTCTGTTTGCGTATTTGGGCAAATGCACCTACTTCTACTCACTTGGAAAAATAGTCAGTTAAATCCAAAAGTAATCGTATATTACCTCGCCCTATTGTAAGGTGTCCGACAATGTCCATTCACCACTTGATGAATGGCCATGGTGATGTAACCGAGTGGAGGTGCTCGCTTACTTGGTGTATCATTGGAGCGTATTTTTGGCACTGCTCGCACTTTTTGACGTAGTCGGTGGCTTCCTTCTTCATTGTGTGCCAATAATAACCCGCTCGAATCAGGCATCTGACGAGGGCTCGGTTGTCGGTATGGGCACCGTAGTGGCCTTCGTGTACTTCCTCGGTTTGGTTCTCCCCTAGGCATTTCGCCAAGGGGCCTCTAAACATTATTTTGTATAGTTCGTGGTTCATGATGTTGTACCTGGCCGCCTGCATTCAAAGCCTTTTGGTTTCCCTTTTGTCTGAAAGGAGTACTCCCTCCTGCAAATATGTTATAATACGGTTGCGCCAGTCCCAAGTCAAGTTTACAGAGTGTACCTCAAATTGGTCTATTGACGAGTGGAGGAGGGTGACCACGTTTTCTTTTGTAATGTTTTTGGTGGCCGTTTCTAACTTGGTGAGGCCATCTGCCTCGATGTTTTGTGCTCGAGGTATCTGGTCCAGTTGACATTCGTCGAATTCTGGTAGCGGTTTATGAATTTCTGCCTGGCACTTTTGTATCCTATGCTCTTTGATTTGGAAAGTCCTTGTGACTTGGTTAACCACGAGTTGTGAGTCGTATTTTAGGACAACTCGTCGTGATCCGTATTTGGGAGCTAGCTTTAGTCCTGCAATTGCGGCCTCATACTCGGCCTCATTCGTAGCCATATCGGGGCACCATATGGATTGGCGGATGACTTCACCTGTTGGGACCTCGAGTACGAGTCCCAATCCAGATCCTGACACGTTGGACGCACCATCGGTGTATAGGACCCATAGGTCAGATAACCTGGGAGAGGTACGAGATGTTTCCTGCTCGACCTCGGGCATTATTTTGGCACTGAAATCGGCGACGAAGTCGGCGAGTACCTGCAATTTTATTGTTGTTTGTGGCTGATATGTTATATCGTGCTTGCTTAATTTTATGGTCTACTTGGCCAATCTCCCCGACAGTTCGGGTTTATGCAGGATGCTCCATAAGGGGAAGGTCGTCACCACCGATATGAGGTGGCCTTGAAAATAGGGTCTAATCTTTCATGAAGCTATAACCAATACCAAGGCCAAATTTTCGAGGTGGGGGTACCTCGTTTCAGTGTCGACCAGGGTTTTGCTAATTTAATAGAAAGGAGATTGCGTACCTTTGTTTTCATGGACCAATAGTGCGCTTACTGTGACCTCTGATACGGCCAAGTATATCAGGTGGCATTTGTTGGGTTCTGCTTTGGCGAGTAGCGGAGGCGAGGACAAGTATGCCTTTAGTTCTCTTAAGATCTCGATGCATTTTGAATTCTACTGGAGCCCGTTGTCCTTTTTGAGCACGTTGAAAAATTTGTGGCAGATATCGTAGGAATGTGAGATGAACCTCAACGAGGCAGCTATACGGCTTGTTAGTTTTTGTACCCGTTTCTTGCTGGTCAATACTTCAGGTATCCCCTAGATGGTTTTGATCTAGTCGAGGTTGAACTCGATTCCTCTTTGTGATACCATGAAGCCGAGGAACTTGCCCGAATTTACACCAAAGGCACACCTCTCGGGCTTTAGCTTCATACCGTATTGCCTTAGTATATTGAAGGCTTCTTTTAGGTGGTCGATGTGGTCTTCCTTCCTTTTTGATTTGACCAACATGTCATCGATGTACACTTTCATCGTTTTGCCGAGTTGGTCCTTGAACATCTTGGTGACCAGCCTTTGATAAGTTTCCCCTGCGTTCTTCAACCCGAATGACATGACTCTGTAAGAGTATGTTCCCTTATGGGTGATGAAAGTAGTCTTTTCCTGGTCTTCCTCCTCCATGAGGATTTGGTTGTAACCTGCGTAGGCATCCAAAAAAGCTCAACAACTCATGCCCTGCCGTTGTGTCGATGAGTTGATCCATGTGAGGCAACGGAAAAGAGTCTTTCGGGAAGGCTTTATTTAGGTCTTTGAAATCCACGCACATCTGCCACTATCCATTTTTCTTTTTCACCGTGACTATGTTGGTGGGGGTATTTCGATTCTCGTATGGAGCTGTTAGCGAGTAGTTTATCCACCTTATCACTGACGGCTTCGTTGATTGCGGCATTGAATTTTCTTCTTACCTGTCGTACTGGAGGCTAGAGGGGATCGACATTCAACTTGTGTGTGGGAACATCTTTCGGGATACCTGGCATATTTACATGACAAAAAGCAAACAAATCGGCATTGTTAATTAAAAACTTATGAAATTCACCTGGCTCGGAGATTTTATGGCCTATGTAAGAACTTTTACTGTTGTCGTTGCTATCTAGTTGGATGGGGTCGAAGTATTCCACCATTGATCTGGCGGTTTCCACGGCGTCAGGGTCCTTGATAACGTCTTTTTGTTCGTTGAGTTTGGACCCCAGCTTTGGCAATTTCTATGCTTCTAATTCTATTCCCTTTAGTTGTTGAGTGTATGTACAATCTTGGGCGATATGGTAGCATTCTTGGGTTGTTCGCTATTCGCCTCGGATGCTGAATATCCCCCACGGAGTAGGGACTTGATTACTTGATACAGTCTAGATGGGATGGCTCTCGTGGCATGTATCCATGGTCGTCCTATGATGGCGTTGTAATCTGTATCCTGGTTCATGACATGGAATATTGTTCCGAGGGTGACGCCCCCGGCCAGAACAGGCAGCGTTATTTCTCCTGAGGTTTACTTGACCGCAATGTTATCACCTGTTAGTGTTATGCAGTGTGGTACTATCTTGTCCTCGAGTCGCATTTATGCGAGAACTCGAGGTGAATAATACGTGCGCTGCTTCCTTCGTCTACCTTTATTCTTTTTACATCAGTACCTGAAATACGTAAAGTAATGACAAAAGCATCAAAGTGAGGAAAAGTCAAACCATTGTTATCTGACTTATCGGAGATGATACTTTCTCCGAGGTCATCATACCGTTTGTGGCTGATTGATCGCTTCAGTTTATGTGTGGTGGTGAACTTTACGTGTTTGATTGTTTCTTTGATGCCTCTACCTATGATCATTTGAATGGTGCGGGCAAAGGAGTGTGGCTTTGGAAGGCCTTGGTGTTGTTCTCATCTGTGACCGAAATTGGCTTTTCCTTGGTCACTCATCAACTCCATTAGGTGCCCTTGGTGGAGCATGTTCACTACTTCTTGTCGTAGGGCTATACAGTCCTCGGTTTGTGACCCCTCTCCTGATGAAATTCACAGAGGATGTTCGACTTTCGGGTACTTGGGTTGAACTTCATCTTTTGTGGCCACTTCACATTCGGACCGAGCTTCTCTAGTACGTACACTATTTCTAAAGGGGAAACACAAAAATTGTGAGAAGACAAGAATGGAGGCATACCTCTTTCGTTTCGCTGAGTCCCTGTATGCGGCCTGGACGGTCCTTCCGCATTGCGAGGAGATGGTGGGATGGCTATTCTGAAATAGGGTTGATTTCTGTCTCGGTCGAGGCGTGGACCTGACTGGTCTCTTTGACCGTCATTACGATGGTCTTTCCTCGACTCTGTTTGGACCGACGTTAACCGTTGTATTAGACCGTCAAGGTCATCCTCATCAGCTCTCACCTCGGCGCAATAAGCGTTGTGAATTTCTTCCCAAGTGGTGGGAGGGTATTTCATGAGCCTACTTAATAATTTTCTTATCGCTCTCGACCCATTCTTGTTCAACCCATTTTGGAAAGCTGCCACCACCATCCCTTCCGATACATTTGGTAAGATCATTCTTACTTTGTTAAACCGAGCTAGGAATTCCCTGAGTCCCTTGCCAGGCGATTTCCTAATAGTGAATATATCATTCACCCTGGCTTCCGCCTTCTTTGCCCCAACGTGGGTGGTGACGAACTTGTCGGCCATTTCTTCGAACGTTGTTATAGAGCGTGCTAGTAATTGTAAGTACCAGGTTAAGGCTCCCTCTGTTAGGGTTTCGTTGAACTTCTTCAGTAATATTCATGGTACCTCTTCTTTTGAGAGGTTGTTGCCTTTTATTGCTGTAACGTAATAAATGATGTGATCTTCGGGATCTGTTGTGCCATCGTATATCATCAAATATGGTGGCATCTTGAAGGTTTGGGTTATGGAAAGTGGGGCTGCCTCCTCGCTGTACAGATGTTCGATGAATCGGCCAACGTCCCATTTTGGTAGCAATTTTGGGGCGCCCGGTATCTTATCAACCCTTTCTTGGTTCTCCCTCATTTGGTCGCGGAGCGCTTTATTCTCATTTTTCATTTCTTCCATTTTCTTTAGGATGGCAGCAAGTGTGTCGTTACATGCATCAACAACGGTGTGAGTGTTACCAGTTGGGGGAGCGCGTTGCTCGTCGGTGGTTGCTGTGGTATCCAATTGTATGACGTTTCTATTCGCTCGTTGAACGGGTTGGTCGAGTGTGTCGCTTAGAGTGCTTGTCAGCCACGTCTACCATAGTTTTTTGATTGCTGGCGGTGCTTCCTCAGTTGTGCATGTGGAGGCTCCCCTTTCACATGAAGCGGTTACACTTATATGAGGGGGAGGTGAGTCGCTCTGCCTGGGTGTAGCACTCAGCGGCGTGTTCTCCTCGCCTTCTCTGTCAACCTTGTTGATGGTGTTCAAGAGGTTGGAAGTGACATCTACTACTGCTTTCAGTCTTTCATCTCATTTTCCTGCCATTATTAGTTCTTGCAAACGAGGAAAAGATGGATGATTTTGTTTTTTATCTAGAAAGAACTAAAATTTTAAATAAAACCTCCCCACAAACGGCGCCAAATTATTTGATAAAAAAGTATTAAACTTTTTGTTAAACTAATTAATGAGTAAATAGAGGGTGAATCTTAGTTAGACATAATAAATTCCAGATAAAAAACTTAGACAGATTCGTGGGATGAGATCATGTTTAAGAGTAATAAAGATCAGGTACGTGTTCAATGATTATCAATGAATGTTATAATAAGAACATTCAATAATAGTAGATAATGGCAATAAATGTAATAAAGATGAATTTATCACCCAAATGTTAGATGGTTTGGATGATTCTTCCTCCTAACAGCAACATAGGATAATGACAAATGATGATGGATAAGGAATCTTTGGATCTTGTAAACAAAGAGTGAACGACGTGTGTTGAGCTATAGAATCAGTGAATAAGACAAGCCTTTTGTATGTTCTTTGTAGTCAACCCTTCACAATTGCTCTTATCAAAAAGTGAAGATCCCTCTTTGTTCTTTATCTCTTCCTATTTATATGGGTTATCCCCAAAAAATCCTAAAAAGTACAACATAGAGAATATCCAATGGAATATTTCTTATATCGTTGCTTCTAAACAATCCTATCGTTGCTTCTTTCCCCGTTTTGCTTGATCTCGACATTAATCCTTCTTGAGACGACTCCTCGCCATTGTGTCATGGTCGGCTCTATCCTCGACCATGTTTTATTTGCAGTTATCAAGCCGCCTAAATTTAGACCAATACAATTCTTAGTTAGCATTTGGTGCACCCATAAAGTTCTTGTCTGCTTAGAAGATTGAATGGTGAACCTATTAAGTCTTTCAGCAAATTGTCACTGTATGTATAGTAGCTTGAATGGTGAACCTAAAGTTCATGTCATTGTATTATTCCATGTGAAAAGCTTGAATGTAAATTGACATATCATATTACATGTTCTAACTTCATGTTTTTTTTTTCACTTCTCTTTTGTGGATTACAAAGTATTGGGACATCCGTGCAAAGTGATCACTTTGAGGAGATGCGTCGAACGATTCAAAAACTTTCTAGAAACTATGCGGATGAAGGAGAAAAAAGAAAGCGTGAAGAGAAGATTATTATCGCACTCAGGAATGACATCGAGTTCCTCAAGGCTCAAGTGAACCACTTAATCGGGATGCCCCGTTTTCCTCGAAAACGCCACATTTATGAAAAGGATGAAAGTGATGAAAACAATATAAATGATGAAGAAGATGAGGGGGCAATCCAAAAATGAGTGATTTTATGTTTGGTTGGATTATTGTTTAGTTGGATGTTGACTTTGAATATTACGTACATTTTGAAGTTTGGTTGGATAGTTTTGATGTTTGATGGGATAACTTGGATGTTTGGATAGTTTATAAAGTTTTATTGTGGTTGCATTTCTGTTTCTATTGTAATATTCTGGCTGGCAGGTGGTGCAATAAAAAATAGACATTGCTTGCCAAAAATATACCAGATTTACCAAAGGACTTACCGACAGATTCCGTCGGAGAGATTATTTATTTGTCAATCCAGAATTCATACTTACCGAGGGAGTACGTCGATATACTTAAAGCAAATTTTCAAATTTTGTTGAACATACCGACAGATATCCATCGGAATATGAATTTATTCATATTTTTAATTTTTAAGTTATTAAATTAAAATTTTAAATATACCGATTGTGTCCGTCAGTAATATTAAATTATTATTTTTAATTTATTGATGAATATCCGTCAATATGGATATTATTGATATTATATTATTTTATAAATACCGACGAATATCTGTCGGTAAGTAAAATTATTTGACCAAATAGTGTCAGAAAGGTACCGATGGCTTTCAGATGGGATCCATCGGTAATTACCGAGGGATTTTGTCGGTCGCTTTTACCGAGGAAAGATTTACTTATGTGTCATGTCACGACCCAAAATCCACTAAGGGTAGTGTTGGCGCCGAACACCGGTATCAGGCAAGCCAACCAAGAATGCATAATTAAATTCTAGTTTTAATATTTGCGGAAATAGTTTACTTATACATTAAATATTATATGATAAAATTTTTAAAAAAATGAACATAAAGTCGATAAAAGACTTAATACTGAATAATCAAAAAGTCCTCCCAGAACTCGGTGTTACAAGTGCATGAGTATCTACTGATAGGAAAATAAAAGACAACATCCATCCGAAATACAGTGGACAGGAAATAAATACAATATGCTGAAAGGGACGACACTAGCTGCGGGTCGCCTAGAATAATGCAACTCACCTAGTCCCAGAATCATCCACCCTGCTACGCCCAGTAGGATGCTAGAGACACATATACATGTGCAACAAAAATACACAGAAGTGTAGTATGAGTACGTAAACAACGTGTACTCAATGAGTATCCCGCCTAATCTCGAAGAAGTAGAGACGAGATGGTCAACTTCGACACTTACTAAGGGTCAATTGATAATATACTAACAATGTGAGGAATCATGGATTTATATAGCAGTTCTAATTCACGAGGCCGGAAAACAGGTAAACACCTTCAAAAAATAATCAAGGATTTTCAAGGTTTACTCTTTATTATCTTATCAATTTATATCAAGCCACGAAGGGCAAATTTCACGTTTAAAATTCTCAAGCGACAAATAACATGCGCAAATCAAGCCGAGGCGATGGCCCGATCCAACTGAAAAGTAAATTGTGCACTGCCGAGGGTCGAACGGCACGAACCATAAATGCATCTATTACCCCGCTCACGAATCTATCCATGCGACGCAGGTACACATAAAATAAACAATCACCCTGCTTGTAAATCATCCATGCGACGCATGTATACATAAAATACATGCTCAAATAGCAAATTAAGAATTTATCGGGGAATAATTATCCAAATAAAACCAATTCCTTTAACAATTTTTAACAAATGAAGTTTAATCCTTTTTGAAATTCACTTACTAATTTCATGTGATTTAAGCAATTCAAGCTATCGATGGATTCATAAATAATTCAAGTATAACATACTTTTGGGTTCTAACTACCCGAACAATAGCATGATAGTAGCTACGCACGGACTCTCATCACCTCGTGCGTGCGTAGCCCCCAAAAATAGGAGCACATAATCAATTATTTCACGTATGGGGATAATTCCCTCTTACAAGGTTAGAAAGGAGACCCACCTCGCTCCGAAGATCCATAATCGGCATTCCACGCCCTTCCGAAGACTCGAACCGATGAACAAAACTCCAAACCTAGCCAATAATGATACCAATCCATTAATATATACTCTATTATTCATTACAATCTAATTTATAGCAATTCCTAACTCCAATCGAAAAGTTGACCAAAATGCCCTCAAGCCCACGTGCCCGAAATCCGGAATTGGTCGAAGATAAAAATTACCCATGACCTTAGGAACTCAAATATATAATTTAATCCTAATTCCATGCTCAAATTCGTGGTGAAACCCAATTTATCAAGTGTTCTAGGTTTTCTTCCAAAAATCCCAACTTCCCCACAATTTTCATGCCTAATTCCATGATATAATCTTGTATTTAACTTGGAAATGAGTAGGAGTAACTTACGTTAACATAGATGACGAAATCCCTTCTTGGAGCCCTCCAAAAATCGCCCGAAGCCATGAAAAATATGAGAGAAATAAACTCAACCCCGATTTTTAACAACCATTCTACCCCAGCTATTTTTCCTTCTGTGGAAATAATTCTGCTTCTGCGGTTCCGCTTTTGCGGATCTAGGGCCGCTTCTGCAGTCCACCCAAGGCTGCCCTTTTTCGCCTCTGCGAAGCCCCCTATGCACATGCGGTCCCGCTTCTGCGGAAATCTGACCGCATCTGCGGTCCACTCTGAGCCGACCAAAACAGCTTCTGTGACCACTTCTCCGCAGATGCGGTCCCGCTTCTGCGGAACCTTGACCGCATCTGCGGTCCTCAAACCCTTGACCATAATTTTGCACCTGCGCCTTCCTAGCCGCTTCTTCAGCGCTGCATCTGCGGCCCCATTTCCGCAGGTGCAGTTATGACAGCAACCAGACCCTTCAGCCTTCTTCAAAATTCCCTATTTGATCCGTTAACCACCCGGAATCCACCCGAGGCCCCCGGGACCGCAACCAAACCTACCAACCAATCCCAAAAAATATTATGGACTTGCTCGAGGCCTCAAATCATATCAAACAACGCTAAAACCATGAATTACTCCCCGATTCAAGCTTTATGAACTTTGAAATTTCAAACTTCTGTTTCCGATGTTTAAAACCTATCAAATCACGTCCGATTGACCTCAAATTTTGCGCACAAATCATATTTGACATTGCGGACCTACTCCAACTTCTGGAATCGGATTCTGACCCCGATATCAAAAAGCCCACCTCCGGTCGAACTTCTCAAAATCTTTCAAATTTCTATCTTTAGCCAAATGGCTCAAAAATGACCTACGTACCTCGGACTTCACTTCCGATCGCGCCCCCAACTCCAGAATCGCCATACGGATCAATTCACAGTCTCGGAATCCCAAACGGACATCGATATCGCTGAAATGCACTTCAAGCCAAACTTATGAAATTTTTTCTAAAATGCTAACTTCCACAATAGGCTCAAAGATGCTCCCGGGTTATCCAAAACCCAATCCGGGTATATGCCCAAGTCCGAAATCACCATACAAACCTGCTGGAACCTTCAGATCATGATTCTGAGGTCGTTTACTCAAAAATCCAATCTTAGTTCATTCTTTCAACTTTAAGCTTCTAAAACAAGAACTCTCTCTCCAAATCAACTCTGAACTTCCCAGAACTTAATTCCGGCCACTTGTACAAGTCATAATACCTGAAATGAAATTGTTCATGGCCTCAGACTGCCGAATGACGTGCTAGAGATTAAAACTACCGGTCGGGTTGTTACATTCTCTCTCCTCGAACGTTCTGAGATCTACACTGAAGTAGTGTGAAATCACTGTTTAACACCTCTTGCACCTTCCCGTACTACCACTACTCGGTTGAGCACATTAGCTCGATCAATTCTGAAGGTATTTCCTTTTATTCAAGAAAATATTCCTTAGAGCCAAATTCCAACATCTGAAATTCTATGCTAGGCCTGTTTCCAACATACGCTCATCATACCGATCACTGCACACAGTACTAAGACGCGACTGCATACCTTAGCTGAATTCTCACCTTGCACCATTTTATTCATAGGACCACAACAACATCCTTTGATCAATTTAGTCGAACTTACATGACTCTGATGCACACAACGCACCTCATGATATACATAGCTCTTACTCTAACTCTTACAATATCGCCACGACGGAAAATAGGCATAGAATTTCATAACCAATTTATGAATCAACAATTCATTGGGTCTATACCCCTGACAAAACCATCACCTCCTTCAGGACTAAATAATGATCTTATCTCCATAATATACTTCATATACTCATATTGCACTGATCCTAAATCCAAAAATCTCGTCCC